>JAUTDX010000940.1:0-87334 GCA_030844895.1 Ambrosia x helenae
GTGTAAACGGATAATAAAAATGTGATAAACATCGAATAATGGAGAACGAATATTTTCATTTCAAACTATTAGAAATTTACATTAGAATGACAGATAATAAACAAAACAAACTTGTTAAAATGAATAAGTGATAAGAGGGTAAACAGACAATAAACTGCGTGGTTTGAATAAAATGGTTTGAGGAATGGAGAACAAGGTAATGAAATTTGAGGAATAATAATAATAAGTAATACAATGTGGGAGTTGGTTAGGAATATGGAAGGACTTACATTGATTAGAAAAGAAGATGAGAATGAAGATAGGTGTGATGGGGTGTATGAGTTTGTGCATTGTGGAAGTGTGAGGAGGATGGTGGATTTGTTTTTTTTGGTTGGAGGTGGAGAGTTTTATAGTGAATGTTTTCAAATCATTTTTTTTTAATTTTCTAGAATTGTTTCTATAAATAAACAGTATCACTCGTACTACAGTAAATAATACTACAGGTTTTTAATTAGTTTTGACAACTCATTTATTGTATTACAGTACATTTTTACAGATTTATTGTATTACAGTACATTCTTAGAAAAGGTAAATAGGTTTCCATTTTATTTTTATGGTAAGTGTCTGGCATTTATATTAATCTTTTTAATCTCTACAGTAGATAAAATTTAATTTTATTGTACACTATTTTTACGGTTTATCAGACATTGTTTAGCATTACAGCAATTGACCGGGTTTATATATTCTTTTTATTTATTTTATGCATTCAAATTTATTTTATAGCGATTAATGAAATAAAAGGAAATTCTTGCTCTTTTTTTAGTAGATTTTATGGTGTAAAGGTAAAAAGAATTTATAAAGTATTATTCTTTGTTACATTTTCTTGTGTACTAACGTTCTAAAAGTACTTTATTTGAAAATTAACGATTATCCAAAATTATATAGAATATTTATCTTTATCGTTTTTTCTGCACACTTGTTCATGGATCATGTTGTGAAAAAAATACACCACTTGAGTTACATATTCATAAATAAAGGAAAAGGCATGTAAGATGAGCACTTTGCACAAAACTAAAACTAATTTTTTTCCCTTCATTTTTAACATTAAACTAGACTAATTAAGGCTTGATATCTAGACTCACTGAACACTGAACACAGACCACTAAACGTTTGAAACAGGATTACAGTTATTGCATAAAGTAACGTTGGGTTATAGTTAGTTACATCGATTTTACATTTAAAAAACCAATTACTTTGAAATCTATCTTACACCTTTTAACATTGTTCACTTAAATTTATTGTTTTCAGTTGTATAATAATAATTTCATAAGGTTGGAGCATACAAAGATTTATCAGAATCACCGTTTCTTCCCCTTTGAGAAATTTGAAGAAAATTAGATTTCTTGAAAATAAATTGCTCAAAGTAGCTCTTATAATTTTGAGTGAGACCATACTTAACTAATTTCAAGTGAAGCTCGGATGAGGTCACTTAAATAATTTTGGAATTTATTTATATTTTTATACCATATTAATCCCACTACTAACTTACCAATATAGAAATTGGTTCTAGTTCCCTTTGACATGTTCAATGGGTCATCTCTTTCACACTTTCTCCCTCACTACAATTATCTCTAGCAGAATTAATTGATCGTGTTTGTTCTAGCCCTAGTCCTAGTTGTTGGGAATCAGATTTCCTTAACAACCTTATTCTCATGCTATGTGTTTCACATGGTGGTCGATCTTCCTACAAATCTCCCAAATATGCTATGGGTCAATCTTCCACATGTCAAGCCGCACATATTCGACGTACCCTGACTCACCATACCCATAGCACATGAACGAAAACAACAATTACACAACCTCTAGAGGTGTAAACGAGCCGAGTTGTTCATGAGTTACTCAAGATCGACTCCCATAAAATTTGTATCGAGCTAGTCTTAAACGAGCCCGATACGGCTTGAGAGCCTAAACCAACTTTTATCTATATATTTTTTTTATATATTAACTATATATTTTTTGTAACAATTATTATAGTATATAAACTTGTGATAAACTTTGATTAAATAATGTAATATAATTTATTATATATAAAAATTGTAATTACAAATATTTTATGCAAAATAGTTATAAAACTACACCGATATTATAACTAAATAATTAATACATAAAACACAAGTTATCACACCCTCAAATTCCACTAAGGAGTTTACACCACGAGGTGCGTGATATACCAGGATCTCCATAGCTATTAGTTACAAACGACTTTAAATGCCCAAACCATTTAGTTCGTTTTCAAAAATCAAGTATAAAACAGTTTCTTCCGGAAATTGATCTTGGCGGTTTATACCGATAAGGAGACCGCCCCCAAGAAACCTCAACAAACCATGGCGAGTGCTCTTTATGGTAAACACGTGCAGACTATGGTGGGGCAGTTTGATATGACTCCACGACAAAAGGCAATGTTTGCATGTCTTCAAGAGGCTCATGCTCAAGATTTTCTGACGGTCGTGCCCATTGAAGGGCTGGGGCAGCGGATGTTGGCAATTGAATACAGGGCCATTCTCAAATACCAGCTCATGATACCTCTGTTCCCCCGGATGAACCATGCCCCATTTGCAAAAAGAGCATGTATGGATAAATTTGGCGACCATGCGCTCCACTGCAAGGAATTGCCGGGGTTTAAGTACTGCCGTGATTTGGTCAGAGATGTTCTATGGGATGTGCTTCGAAGTGGGGGGGGGGTCTCTGCCAAGAAAAAAGCACCGGTCAATTTTCTGACTGATCCGTGGGAGGGGAGATCTACCTTCCGTCCGGCGAATGTTCTTGTGTTTGGACGGGTTGGGGGCAAACATGCTTGTGTTGACCTGACAGGGGTTTCCCCCTTGGTAGGTTTGCGAGACAGCGGCTTTGTACCGGGGCAGGCAGTTTTGAGGGCAGAAGCTAAGAAAGTCGCTAAGCAAGGAGCAGCCTGTTCAGAGAATCAACATGTGTTCTTGCCGTTTGCTTTTGACACATTTGGCTCTCTGGCCCCTGAGGCAGTACGATTCCTGAAACGAGTGCAGAAGGTGGTCTGTTGTGACTCGCAGAGCCCTAAGAACCAAGGGTTTGTGTTTAGCAGGATAGGCTTTACGATTCAAAAGGGTATCAGCGGCGCAGCTTGTTGCCCGCTGACCCACCTTCTAAATGTAACTTGTTTTGTCTTGCTTTGTTTGTTAATGAATATAATTAAGTATTTTTACAAAAAAAAAAATTAATGTTTAACCAAAAAGTTTAGATAAGTTGTGGAAGGATAAACCAAACATAATCACTTAAAAACCATGCGCAAAACAACGCGCCCAAGATAAAACCAAATGATTGAAAAGATATATATAAAGTTAACAGTGTTCAGTTAACCCATGACTCAATGATGCATGCCCTAACGTGCTCCGTACCTAGCGACCTGCAAAAGCATGCTAGCATGTGTCAACATAAAGTTGGTGAGTTCACAAAGTAAGGTATGTAAGAGTTTAAGTTTACAAAACCAGTAACCAAAATCAAGCACCACTAGTTCAGCGTATGCCAAGGGTAGCTAACCCATTCATGATAACTAAATAAAGTGTACCGAACTGCTATTTAAACGATGCACTCACCCCGTGAGTTGGTTTTTGCCTCCCATCATTGCCTATCAACGATGATAAAATCTAAGGTCGTAATTCACGCCCAAACTCCCAGTACGGTGTGAGGTTTTGTCAAACCTAATAGCGCTATCAACAAGTAACCCGCTTGCCATAACCCGACAACTCATTCGGCATATAGTGAAGGACTTCCGTGATAGTATGCAGTTTAGTTCAACAAGGACAAAAAGTGTGAACCTAGCAAAACCCGATTCCTCCCAGGAATCAACCCATCCCAAAACCCGGGATAAAACAGTTAGTCCCAAACCAGGACTAGAAAAGTTAAGTAAGTTGTCTCCCCGAGACGCATGCTTTTGAGAAAAAGAGTTGTGAAACTCACCTTAGGTTGCAAAGCTAAATCCAAAATCCCCAAGTAACAAGGACGTGCTATTGACTCCCTATTAGAAGTGCCACTACGTGAGTATATATGTATACACAATACACCACATAACTCGTTTGTCCAAGACGTTAATTTATGTGAAAACGTTTAAGTGACACCTAGTGTAACTACATGCACAAGCAAACCCTACGAACCCGTTGGTGAACATAATATTTAATATCAGTTATACACGTCATTTACATCTCATACAAGTGTACATACAAGTTCAAGTCATAATTAAGTCATACAAGCCTTCAAACAAGCACTTATACACATATGTCATTATCAGCGTTTTTAGGACAGATTATGCGCTTTCAAAACAATTTTACTGAATATTCCTAGGATTCCAATCGTCATTTCGCTATTTTTTTTTTGCAAAAAGCTCGTTGAAAAATTATAAAAAATCATTTATTATAGCCAGGTTCTGAAAACATTCACATCAGGTCAGTTTACGATAAAAATTCCCAAAAATCGTGTATTCATCCAAACGGGATGAATCCACCAGTAAAAGCTGAGTTATTCTTATATCAACCTACTGACCAAATTTCGTGACCTAACTCCTTGTACAATTCGAGTTATGGTCGTTTAAAGTTGACCTAATTTACAAATCCGAAAATCAGATTTAACCTTTGTTTGTATAAAATTCCAAAAACACATTAAACGATCACCAAAACGCACAATCTTATACAATCCAGAAATCTAAGATCACGTATAACATGTTCATGTCAATAAGCAATCAAAACAAATAATTTATGGTCATGTTACAGAGCCTACAAGTCGACACATGCTATCTGTCCGTTTTCAAACATGTATTAATCTTAACTATAGTAAACCCTAGATGTGTATTATCGATCAAGAACATCAAATAAACATCATAAAAGACTCCTCACACATCAATCTGATCAAAACATGCAAGATTCATCACAAATATTATCACCTATAAACCCTACATGTTCGACAAGCATTATCATGCAATAACATAACATATATCACATAATAACACAAATACACATTGTTTAATCATGTTAATCCTTTACAAAACTCATGTTTTAATCTTTATAAATTCACATAATACATGGACAAACTTGCTTGTGGTGTTTTAAAAACATAATAAAGAAGATTAAACACAAAAGGTTTGATAATATACTTAAAGCACTTCGTTCGGGTGATAAAAACACAATTAAAGCTCCAAAACTTGATCGATTATAGTTATGGCAGAGGTCATGGGGTATAATATTCGTATGGAGGCTAATAAGGATGATTAGGGTTGTGTTTATGAGGATAATGGGGTTTAAAATCGTTTATAGAAAGCCTAAACTTGTTTTCCATGAAAATCACTCCCCCGCGGGCCGCGGAGGGATCGTGTATGGCGGTCGCGGGACGCGGCGCTCTTTAGATCAGGCTGTGCCTGGTTCCGCATTGGGCCGGGTCCAACTTATGTTGTTTTATTTATTTATTTTTCCTTTTTCTTTTGGGCCTTGACCACTAATTTCACACCAACAATATTTAACCCAATTATTTTTAGACCCAAACTATCTTGTCGGTTCGTCGGGTGTCAATTATGAGTCCGATGTCGCGTTTCGCTTAAATAAACATAATTGTATAACAGTTCACGAATTATTTCACATAAGCATATAATTGCAAATAATATCAAACAAATATTCCACAATTATTTATGTTATTATTTCACCAACGTTCGGGTTTCAAGACTTATGTATACGATCCAGTAATTCCCCGAATTACCATTTCTGCAGTTATTAACCTATAACTGTGTACTGTGAGACGCACTTAACTAATCCTAGTCAAATGCAACGCCATGAATTATTGTGTAAATTAACTGGAGTTAGGTTAAACTTTTAACCCGGAAATGCGGGGCGTCACATCATCCCCAAGTTGAAAAACATTTCGTCCCAAAATTCGGCAAGGTATCAGTGGAGCAAGTGTTAAGTGAGAGAAAATTTTTCTGGGTGTCACATAAGTCGTGCCTGATATCTAAAGCTTAAATTATTTACAAGTTGAGCTTAATCCTTTCTTCAAGTGAAACAAGCCGAGCCAGAGCATAACGAGCTTGGGCTCGACTTCGTTTGGCTCGTTTACACCCCTAACAACTTCCAGAACTTAATCATTGGAATGAGAACCATCTTTGCACACAAATTGAGTCTCCATATATACATATTTGATTTATAAACGAGTTGGCTTGTCAAGTCACGAGCTGACTTAACTTGCATACAATTTAAGTCTGAGCTCGAGTTTTCAACTTGGTAGAGGATTTTGAGTCAATCCGGATTTCATTGTATATTTTCGAGTTCAAGCTAAACCTGTTTGAGATCAAAATGACTCATGAATAACCTTACTTGGGTGGCAACTGTCAAAGCACAAGAATGCAAGGCAGATGGCCATGGCCGCCACCTTTGATGCGACAGATTACAAAGCCATTCAAGCCACATTGCGTCAGTCCGTCGATGGTTAAAAGAAGGGCGAAAATCCATGGCTACAAACAAGCTCACGAATGTTGCAAGTGTAGACCCATTTTAATTATTTGTTGGGGTGACGCCTCGGCACGCGTGGCCTTAGACACAGGCAGCGTTACGCGCTTTGACAACTCTTTCTATGCAAACTTGAGGAATGGAAGAGGAGTTCTTGAATCCGATGCAAAGCTATGGAGTGACCCAGATATTCTGGAATATAAAACTATGACTCAATGTGACAACAAGGGCTCCACTTATAAAAAAAAACAGGGACAATGATGGGCTACCGTTGAGTAGTTCAACTTCCGTAAGATGGAAGCGTTTTCATCCACGCCCACCAGGGAATAATCGAGGTATCAAAAACTATAGGGAAGTCATTGTTGGAAGATTCTGGATTGTCTTCAAGCCACTTCCTCCTTTTAACCTCTGCAAAGTAGTACCAAAACGTCAATACAAACTTCAAACATAAGTAAACGCATTACCATCATCATTTTCATCAAGTAGTAAAAAAGAATATCAAAAGGTACAAAATTTGGCAGTTTACATGCTTTGAGTAATGAGTTTTTAATTGTGAAACAACAATGAACATAATATCCAAGAACAACTCTTGCAGAATAGCAATTATAACATGGTATAGCCAAAATTTTCTGATCCTACAAGCCTTGATCCTCTTCTTCTTTCTCGCAGCTTTTTTCTTCCGTGCCCTACCCTTGTGTTGGAATTTTAATATTGTGAATGGATATTTAATTAAAAAAATTTATTAATTAATGTATTCATAATGTGAATTGAAGAAAAACTCTTGAGTAGAGTTTTTTTTTATATCACTTTATTAACTTTTATTAGAGTGTTATGTCTCTAATTAAAGAGAAAACCTCTTCACTCATCCTCAACTCTTGTATAATTAGTAGGTTATGTGCCTTATTTGATACTAGAGGAAATAATATACTTGAATACATGAAGGGTTCTTGAGAAGAATAAAGACTTCACTCATGTGTTGAGTACATAGAGATGAGTACTTTCTACCAAATTCAATAAGTTCTAACACTATAATTTACCTGGTATAACCTCGGGCGTGTAGCCTTCTCCGGCAGTACAGATTGCTTCAGCTGTTGTACCCTGGGAAACAGACGTCTTGTCTTTAGTAGATGCGTGAAATATGTTTTAAGGGAAGCGTGTTGAACACGTGCCTCAGCCACAACCGTCAACATTATGTTTGTTTATTCTTGCAGCCAAGAATGATCTTACAAGAAGACGTTAGAAAAGATTCGTATAAGAAGACGCAATTCAAACTCTTTTTGAAGACTTCGGTTTGAATCATTTTATGATGTATTTTATATTATTTTCGTTTGGATTTGTATACGGTGTGTGTACTACGATTTCCCAAAATTGTATAAAGAGAGTATCTTTATTATTTTATTAATATTATTTTAATAAAATCGTGACCCATGTCCTACACCTTGTTTCGCCGCCATGGCCTCCTCTAGCCCTCTCTCTGCCTCTATTCCCCTCACTCTCTTCTCCATTTTATCCCATTAAAACTCACCTCCACAAATTACTTACCCTGGTCTCATCAAATCACTCCTGTTCTCTCTATGATAAAACTATACAACCATGTCGATGGTACCTCCTTACCTCCACCACAGACCGTCACTACAGATAATAAAACTATCCCCAACCCTGATTATCTTTCCTGGCTAGAAGCAGATCAATTTGTTCGGCTTCTAATCCAGTCTTCTTTGTCGAAAGAGGCCATGTCCGAAATCATTGGCCTATCAACTGCTCATGATGTCTGGCTTGCACTTGAATCTGCCTTCAGTCACCGCTCTTTGGACTGTGTTCACACTCTGCAAGATACCCTTTGACAACTTCAAAAGGGATCTTCCACGGTTACTGATTATGGTCGCAAGTTCAAGGGTCTCTGTGATGAACTGTAGGGCTGGCAATTCAGACACGAACACGATAACCTGACACGAACCTACACGATTTTAACAGGTTTCATGTTTAGCCTTAACAGGTTCGTGTCGACACGTTAAGACCTGTTTATTTTCGTGTCGTGTTCGTGTTTACCTATTTTATGTTCGTGTCTTATCATGTACGTGTCGTAACAGGTCTTATCGTGTCTTATCGTATTTCTTATCATGTCTTATCGTGTCTTGTCGTGTTAACTTATTTTACTAGGTGTTCCTTATCGTGTCTTATCGTGTTAACCTGTTATACACATGTTCGTGTTCGTGTTTGAAAAATTGTCCCGATTAGATTTCGTGTCGTGTTCGTATTTACAGATTTCGTGTTCGTGTCTTAACAGGTTCGTGTAACCTGTTATGCCAACCCTAATGAACTGGCCTCTATCGCAAACCTTATCTCTGACTGTGACAAGAAACATTGGTTTCTATGTGGGCTCGGGTCTGCCTTCGAAAATTTCTCTACAACTTATCGTGCCATCTCAGACACCATCACTTTTCGTGTCCTGCTGTCCAAAGCCGAAACATAGGAGCTTTTTGTTAAATCGCTCCATGGTCCCTTAGAACCTCAGGTCTCTTTTCTGGCCAATCAGGGTCATTCTGGTAATTCCTCTAAACAATCATCTACGTTTTCACACTCTAAGCTTGGTAATTCATCAGGTCGTGCCCGTTCATCGGGTAATGGTCGTGCTAGACGCCCACCCCCATTGCCAAATATGCAGGAAAGATGGACACTATGCTAGCTCATGTCCTAATCTTGCATCCTATGCTCAGCGTGCATCTTCCCTTGATGCGAATCTTGCTCAGGCGTTTCATGCGCAATGCCATGTCACAGATGATTTTCCAGATTGGACTGGCAACACTGGTGCTGACGCTCATATGACTCCTAATGAAAATGACGTCACTGCTCCTTATGGACGTCCAGGTAACCCTTTTGTTAAGTTTGGGAACGGTCAAACCTTACCCGATCTAAAAGTTGGCATCACCTCAATTCAAAATAAAATCCCCTTAAAAAAATGTTTTTGTTGTTCCTCGACTTACCAAACGTCTTCTTTCAATAAGCAAACTTACCCATGACTCATCTGTTGATGTGATTTTTTCTAATCATTTTTTCCATATTGAGGACCGCAAAACAAAGCAAATCCTGGCAAAAGGCACGTGTGAGAACGGTCTTTACATCCTTCGAGAAGGACAACATGCGTTTGTGGCGTCCTACTCTGCTCAACACCTTAAAGCTTCTTATGAAAAATGGCATGGTCGTCTTGGTCATGTCTATTTTGATGTTTTTTTCTAATTTACACAAGATTGGTGCTTTGTTTGTTACTTCCTTATTACCTAAACCAAAACTTTGTTCTCCTTGTCAGTTATCTAAATCACATCGTTTGCCATTTGAATTAAATACAAAACGATCATTGCATGCTTTAGATTTAATTCATTGTGATCTTTGGGGACCCACACCTGTTGTTTCATCAAATGGATATCGTTTCTATGTTATCTTTATTGATGATTACTCTCGTTTTACGTGGTTTTATCCACTTAAACATAAGTCCGATTTTTATGATGTGTTGATTGCTTTTACGGCTTTTGTTCAAAACCAACTTTCAACCACTATTAAAACATTTCAAAGTGATGGGGGCACCGAGTGCACCAACTCTCAGGTTCAATCTTTTTTTTCGGGAGCACGATATTCATCATCGTCTCTCATGTCCTCATACACCGCCTCAAAACAGGCATGCCGAACGAAAACATAGGCATATCACTGAAACTGGTCTTGCCATGCTTTTTAACTCTCATTCCCCAGCCTTTTTCTAGGTTGATGCTTTCTCCTCGGCCACATTTATTATTAACCGTCTTCCCACACTTATCCTTGAGAATAAATCCCCAGTTGAAATTCTGTTCGGCTATGCTCCCACGTATTCTAATCTTCGAGTGTTTGGTTGTCGCGTGTTTCCTTACTTACGTGATTACGCCAAACATAAGCTTTCCCCTCGTAGTGCGGAGTGTATCTTTATCGGCTATGATTCCAAGTACAAAGGCTATCGTTGCTTAGACACAACCAACAATCGTATCTATCTCACTCGTCATGCCCAATTTGATGAGGACACCTTTCCGTTCAGTGGTCAAGTCTCTCTTGTTGACGAGGTCACCCTCGTTTTTTCAAACTTTGACAAATCCATTCCCGTTCCACCATTAGCTGATCAGCCTCCATTCCTTGAGCCACCTACTCCCTCTACCAAGCAACCATCTTTCCATCCTCCATGCTCCCTCTGTCCGCACCACCCGACCCAACCCTCACAGCCCATTCCTGATCACCCACCAGATCCAAATGAACCCATCACCCCAAGCCCAAATCATTCGAAACCCAACTCTTCTCAGCCCACTACTGATCCTCACACTTCGGCCCAACCCTCAAATACTTCGGCTCATCCACCTATCTCACCATCCTTGGCCCAAATCCCTTCTCCGCCTCCTGAACCTATTCCCGAACCCCATTTTCATCATCCTCCTGCCCTACCCACCCTATGACAACTCGTTCCAAAAACGGAATATACAAACCTAAACACCATGCTGACCTTTCCCACTTCTCAGATCCTTTACACACCGCTTTACTCACTACCTCTGACCCTCGCGGATTCAAAACCGCTTCCAAATACCCTAGATGGATCAAGGCTATGTAAGAGGAAATGGAGGCCTTACATACCAATAAAACTTGGACACGTGTCCCTCGTCCATTAAACGCAAATGTGGTTGGTTCTAAGTGGATTTATCATACAAAATACAAATCGGATGGCTCTGTTGATCGTTACAAAGCAAGGCTCGTTGCTCAAGGTTTTACTCAGGTACCCGGTCAGGATTTCTTCAACACTTTCAGTCCTGTTGTCAAGGCCTCTACTATTCGTGTGGTTCTTGCTCTTGCTACTATGTACTCATGACCCCTTCGTCAACTTGATGTTCGGAATGCCTTCTTAAACGGTAACTTGACAGAGACGGTTTACATGGAACAACCCCCGGGCTTTATTGATGCTTGTCTTTCGAATCATGTTTTCTCCTTAAAGAAGGCTCTCTATGGTCTTAAACAGGCTTCGCGTGCTTGGTTTCAGCGTCTTAGTTCATTTCTTACTAATCATGGTTTTGTTTACAGCCAGGCAGATACTTCGTTGTTTGTGTTTAAACAGGGACATGTGCTTGCTTATCTTTTAGTCTATGTGGATGACATCATTTTAACTGGGAACAACAATGCCTTCTTCAACAAATTTGTGACAACTCTGAACAGGGAATTCTCCATCAAAGACTTGGGTCGTCTGGGGTACTTCTTAGGTCTTGAAGTTATTCATAAAGACAACGGTCTCTTCCTCAGTCAAGCAAAGTATGCTCTCGACATTCTCACTCGTGCAGGATTACTTGATTCCAAACCAGCTTCTACTCCGTTGTCTACCTCGGAAGTCTTTTCCTCTACAGGACCGAAGTTTCACGATCCCATTCTCTATAGATCACTGGTTGGAGCATTGCAATATTTAACCATTCTCAGACCTGATTTGTCGTATGCAGTCAATCAAGCGAGTCGGTTTCTTCAGTCCCCTACGGCCTCTCATTTCCAGTCTGTCAAGCGGATTCTTCGATATGTCAAAGGCACTATGACTCCTGGTCTACATTTCTCGAGCAAATCTACTTCAGATCTTCTTGGTTATTCTGATGTTGATTGGGCTTGGTGCATTGAAACCCGTCGCTCCACCTATGGTTACTCAATTTATTTGGGTGGTAATTTAGTCTCCCGGAGTGCCAAGAAACAACCTACAGTGGCTCATTCAAGTTGTGAGTATGAGTACAAAGCGATGGCCAACACTGCTGCAGAGATTATTTGGCTCACTCATCTTCTCCGGAAACTTCATGCTCTTCCCATGGATCGCCCAACTTTATTATATGAAAACAAGAGTGCCATCTTCCTCAGTCAGAATCCAGTGTTACATAAGCATATTGATATCGATTATCATTTTGTTCGAGAGTTAGTTTCATCTGGTCATCTCTACACCAAATTTGTTCCATCCAATATCCAGGTGGCTGACATCTTCACAAAGAGTCTTCCTCGTCCCTTGTTCGAGAAGTTTTGTAACATGCTACGCATTGGTCACCCACCTGTTCGATTGACGGGGGGTATTAACCGACCATAAATCAAGGATCCTCAGTCCCTTGATTTATCAATCATATTGATTGTGATTATATGTATTCATTGTCATTATTTTGTTTCCTTTTTATTTCTCTTGTAAATGTCTATGTATTGTAACTTTTCATGTAATGTAAATCATCTTGGCAGAATAGCAATTATAACAGATAAATTGAAAACCCCCTTGAGTTAAGAAAACCCATGTAAAAACAATCTAAAAAAACTTTTTTTTTTGAAAAATTACACAAGGTAACATACATGTTGTTAAGCGTTTTGGGCCAAAAAAATTAAAAAAGCGCCGATGGGATATTTTTTTTAAAAATACACAACACAAACTTTGTAACAGCGCTGTTAACATATGTTTTCTGCTTTTTAACATATGTAGCAGCGCTGTTAACATATGTTTTCTGCTTTCTAACATATGTTAACAGCGCTGTTACAAAGTTTGCGTTGTTTATTTTTTTTAAATATCCCATCGGCGCTTTTTTACTTTTTTTGGCCCAAAACGCTTAAATACATGTATGTTACCTTATGTAATTTTTTGAAAAAAAAATTATTTATTTTTTAATTTCTTTTTTCCAGTAACATCTTCTTTTTCATTAAAACCAACAATAAAGATTAAATCAAGTTTTGTATTTATAACAAAGTGTAAGATTTTATGTATATTTATACGTTCAGTTTTTTTAAAGCCAACGAATACTACACAATCCAGCCACCTCAGCAAATCCATTGGCAAAAGGTCACCCACGCCCTCTGAATGCAGAAAACGCTAATGTCTTGACCCGCCCACCATTTCATGAGAAACTAACTGCTCGAAGGTAAATTGTGATAAAACTTCTAGCACACTTAAAACAACACCAAGTGGAAGTGGAACTCATGACCTTCACATTGTCTATTTTATATATAAACTAGTATTTTACCCGTGTCGCGCGTTGCGGCGACAACCCGGTGGAAGCAACACATTTTTGTATGGCTGACATACTTAGCAATCAAAAGAAAGTTAATTCACATCAGTATCAACCCAAACAGAAAACCCAGGATACTAACAAAGTTGGTTACAATATTGTGTTAAGAATTATAACAATAAAAACCATACAAACTCCAATACAGCTTGCATAATAATAATTGATAAAGCACTTGAAAGGAAATGAGGACTTATTAGGCGGATCATAAACTGTAACAGCAATAGCCAGCTCTTCTTGCCATGGTCACTAAGATGACACGCAGAGCATATCGTGAAAGCATAGTCAAGATCCACCATTTGTCAAAGGATTCTAAATAGGTTGTACGTGCTAAATGGATGCCGATATTCAGATGAAGTAGGTTGTCAGCTAACGTTGGAAGGTACATCAGAATTCTTCTAAATCCAAGCTGCTGAATCGCTTCTAAACCTAAATATTATCACGAAGAACCTGTTTACTCAGAAGGATAATAAAAGCGCTTGCTGACAGAGGTTAACGTTTAGTGGTTGTTCGATGGGAAATAGTAAGGTTCACCCACCTATTACTTGCAAAGCCAAGTTGCCTGTTGTCTCCCAGTATTCAGCTTAGATAGCTGGTGAAGACCGTAGGCGTAACGGAAGGCAGGTAACCCCAAACCAAACTCACGACAACCAGCGTAGTACACAGCTGCGCAACTTACTGCGATAGCCAACGCTTTACACCTTGATTCGCACCTAAAACAATCAACATGAGAAACATGCAAAACAACCCAAATAGGAGAAAGTTATAGCGCCAGACCGATAAGGGCAAGAAAAAACAATGGCAAACGGACATGAAGCAGGAAAAACAAAGCGGAAGTAAGGCATGAAATAACAGGTTAGCCACTTGTACGTCGTCTTAGACAAAGTTGCTGCAGTGTATACATGTTTAAGGTGGATAAATATCTTGGTTCGCCGTCGTCGTCGAGGCATTCGTACTTTCCTCGTGTTCCGGCCTTTTTCATCATTTTGTGAGCACAAATTGAGCAGATAATGTAAAACCATGGCATGTCTTCCCTTATGCTCGCGATGGATGTGAGACATGTGAAAAGGTTTTGTATTGCTAGGTCCTTTGTTGTCTTATTCTTTATTGTTGTCAGCGGTGTTGTATCTCGACGTGGTGCTATTGCAGCTGTTGGCATACGTCGAAGCCTGTAAAATAAGTGTATTTGTTTTAGTGGAAGATAATTTGCGGAACATGAGTAAAGTTTCAGCTGACCTATTTAAATGCGGCGCAGTTTTTGGTTTGGTCGGATTTACGTCGATGGTTATCGCCGGTGTCGATTCTAGTTGAAAGGTTGTTACGTAAGTGGTGGTTCCGGTCATTGCCCAGATATCGCCATGTGCTATCGTTTGGGGGAGCAGGTGCTGTTGCTTCGGCCAAGAGGTCATTTCAAGCACGTTCCCACTGAACTTGGTTTCAATTCAGGGAATTAAAACAGAAGGAAATTAAGAAAGTATTACTTGTAGATGAATATGTATGTCACTGACAAAGAGTTGTATACCTTTCGTCCTTTACCAGCACTTTCCGTAGGCGCTGACCTTTGGTGGTTGGTTTCATTCCGCGAGCGTCAATCAGACCGATGTAATCTGTTAAAAAATACGGTTAGTGGTAATCGGGGAAAAGTGCCTATGGTAGGAAAATATGCCATGTTACCTGTTAGCATTCGAGACTTTGCACGGGCTTGTAAGTCGCTATAACTGGCGAAATGATAGTAATAGTGGGGAATTTTCTCGTTTGCACCTGCTGGAATGTAGCCTTTCTACCTATGTATAGAGATGCTTCATGCGCGCACGCAGGCATATTTCTTTGCTTTGGCATTGGTATATACCTGTCTCCGGTGTAGCAGTTGCCGACAGAGATAAGGTAAGTATGGTTCATCTATTAGCAAGCATGCCACGTGTATTGCGTCTCCCTGCATGAACGTAGATGGAAAGGGGATAAAAGCATAAGGTTTTGTTGAAGATGCTGAATATATTTTAGGTTGGTATTATTGACCGTATTTGAAGCTTTATTATTTTCTTTTGTTATTGTATATCGCTGAGACGCTGACTTCACTTTCCTCCTTCATATTTGAAAGCAAGGTGAATGACGCTGTTGTAGCTGTGTAAAGTAAGGCTATGAAAAATAAGCGCGGTTGTTTACTTACCTTCTCGTCCACGAATAGGTAGCATAAGTCTGTGTTTTGGTTGTGTAGGATCCATTTTTTTGCGCTCTTATTTGTATGGGTTCCGCAGCATCACTTGCACTTATTATCGCCACCGGTTTGAAAAGCATGGTACCTGTGGGAAAAGGAAAAAAAATTAAATAAAGCAGGTGGTTGTCATTGTAGCGGTAAATGCGGCAACTAATATGTCAACTGGTTGCGCTCGAAGTGCGCCTAGCCGCTTTGTAAAAGACTTTTCTAAAGCATATGGACAGAGGTTTGAGTTGACCCGTATACATATTGTCCCTAAAAATATGCAAAACAACCCGGTTGCGCGCGGAGTGCGCCAATTTGCGTCTTTGTAAAAGGGTTTTGTAAACCATATAGACACAGGTTTGGATTGGCCCATATTGTCTCCAAAAGTAATACAAACACAAAGCAACAAAGAGCAAACAAAATCACAAACCAAGAAAAGAAAGACGGAATAGCATACAAAAAGGAAACAAAACGTAGACAAAATGACGAAGGGTACCGATTTGCTAACCGATAACGGATATGGAAAGGGTAAATAACAAACGACATGGGCCAGCAAGCGCCAAGCAAGTGAAACGCACGCAACAAATACACGACTATGATGACCAGGTATCAATAACTACGGTCAACGGCGCGTGAAAACAGCAGGCATAAAGTTCCATATACGGCGCACACAAAGATAAAAAATTCCAGGTAAACAACCTTCAAGCCTCTGCCTAGTAGAGGGCTATGTAAAAACGGAAGAGTAGGAGACAAAATACGCCATAATCGAGACGATAAGGAGGGCCAGACGCACAATAACACCCCATTTTGTAGTGGTAAGAGCTAATTATTAATACACGGCCGGGAGCTTTAAGCAAAGAAAAAATAAAGCACAAACCTTAAAACAGAGTAGAGCATCCTATTATAAAGGAAAAGGAAGCATAAATTACAGCAGCAGATTACCTAATCGACAGGCAACAGCGATTCTCCAAAGGGGAGGTAGGTCAGCGAATCTGGAAACAGACGTGAGCAACACAGTAGATAAGGTAAACGAACGGATAAACACGTCACAAGGAAGGTAAAACGTTGAAGAAGGTTGTACGGTTGAAGTGAAACACGTGGCAGGGAAGGAATCCATTGTGCGCCGCCACACCTCACCAATGGCAGCAGAAGCACCGCCAAGATCCACCAACAGCAGCCAACATACGCAACAGTAACTCCCCCTCACACAGAATTTTGCTAATTGTATCTTTATATAATAGTTTGTTTTGATATGACTTTTAAATGCACCCGTCGTGACAACACATATTATTAGCATTACATTCATCATCAAATGTTAATGCATTCAGAAACTTATAGTACAAACAAACATCTAACATACATTTTTCTTTTTTGCTTCAACTACGATAATTTATCGTGTACAAATATATTAACTAAACTAAACATATCAGACGGCTAAAAGTCATATTTAAATCTTTAAAAAACTTGGTTGAATATAAAAGAACGTATAGCTTGACTCTATATCGACATTATGTATTTATAGTAAAAAGAGCGAAAAAAAAACTTCGTGGCTAGAGAATATTAGGGCATGTTTGGTAGCCTCTTAATGATGCTCTGAACCAATCAGCTCTGAATGGAATGGTTAAAAACTGAACCATTCAAACTTGATGTATAGCTGAACCATTCAACGCTTAATCATTCAGAGTCTCTTAACCATTCAGACATCTTAATGATTCAGTATTTAATCAACCAAACAGCCCCTTAGTGAATGACATCGTAATTTATTCAAAATTTTCAAATTGTAAAAATAGATATGCATGAAACGGTCAACATCTATGATAACTAATAAGTGTATGCTGGATTAAATTTTGAAATCACTGTTGTACGTAAAAATTATTGTGAATTAATGTTTGAAAGCAATAAATATTGTGGTCCCATTTATGCAAAACTATTGTTTGTAGTAAATAGCGACCTAAATCAAATATGGTAATTATGAACGTTCATAACATTCAATACTCTCATAAAGGTACGTAATTATGAAACAAAATTCCTTGTAATAGGAAATTACAATAAAAAAGTTATTGATATAGCCAACAAACTAATATAAAGTTAATCAAACTAATGGTAATAGGAAATTTCAATATATAACTATACTAACATGTTAATAAACAAACTTATAAATAGATATCAACTCGTCTGCTAACTGATATAATGTGGTTAAGTAAATTAATTTTATTGGTGTATTTAAACAATTTACAATTGGTTCCCTAACGCCAG
Organism: Ambrosia x helenae; assembly: GCA_030844895.1. Lineage (NCBI taxonomy): Eukaryota > Viridiplantae > Streptophyta > Magnoliopsida > Asterales > Asteraceae > Ambrosia > Ambrosia x helenae. The sequence goes on from JAUTDX010000940.1 coordinate 18,021, forward strand.
AAGCTATTCGTTTCTTGTCTAGGTTCTAACGGGTCGTCCACAGCAATAGTTCATCTCCAGGGGGGCATGGATTTGTCTTTAGTAGACTAGTGTTCGCAATTCAAAAAGGGGTGGCGGCGCAACTTGTTGCCCGTCTACCTTCTATTGTGATGTAACGTTCGTATTTCGTTTTAATTAATGACAATATGAATTAAATGGAAAAAAAAAATTTACAATTTTGTTTATGATAATCAACAACATTGTTAAAACTTATGCAATAATAGAAGAACTAGATGTAACATTCTTAAGCGTTGAACACACGATTATAATCTTTATATCTGTCATGATCTGATCATTAGTTGACTCATTGGTGTAAATTAAGAACCTTTGGTAACCTCTGACACTAACTTATCCAAATTGACCAAGAGAAATGTCTAATATTGACTAATGTTTCAGAGACGATCAAAACTAAAAACTGTTTAAACGTAAACACCTAACACTAACTTGCATATGAACCGATCTTATAACTATCATGATTCAAAACAATTGATATAGACATCGATGATATTTAAAATAGTGTTTTTAGAGACGTATACAAATACAATTACTTATTTAAATTAAACATAAATCCATTGATAATCTATATTATCTTATTAAGGAGGAGTGATGTACTCTTTAGTAATTTGCATATCCGTCCAACTTAACAAGCAAAATGTACAACATATTTAAGCATAACAATTAAGGGTATAATAGGGATAATGGTGACAATTAAGACATTTAGGAGGGTAATATAGACATTTCACTCAACTCCTTCTTTACAATATCAAAACAATTTTACAATAATACCCTTCTTTTTCCATCCTTGCCCCCACAATGGTGCAGATGAAGCATCTCCTCTTCAATGGAATTTTGTAACCATCATAGACCTATATTCAATGTTATAATCCTAACGCCTCTATTCAATCGCCCTCAGTTATGTTATTTATTTAATCGGCCATTCAATTGAATATGTACAATAAAGCACACGCCAGTCCATCTTCTTTAAATTCGATCTTCCTTTCATCTTATTCACACCATATAAACTGCAGGTAGAGATATTTTGTAAGTACTCCAGTTTTCCCTTTTATGGCTTGAAGTTATGAGATGAATCCACCTAATTTCAGTAAGAAGATTAACTTTCATACATGTTTACACATGGTTTGATGCTTGACAGTTTGGCAATCAGATCTTTTCTTGTATGCTATAAATTACATTGCTTTTTTATATAGTCTGACTATAAATATTGTAGGGTGTAATAAACCAATGTTAATCTTAATGCTGGGGCAAACTGGTTAACCGACTTCTTTGGCGAGGTTCCGACAAGCAACTTTCGGCTGCACGTTTCATTTTCTAAAAGATGAGACACGTCAGGTTTATTTGTCCGTCGTTTTAAGTATGGATTATAAAGTTATATATGTCACAACAATTTTAACCCTACACTTTGATCCGTTCATCCCTTTTAGCACGTATCGGCCGGCTTTCTAATTCCAAATCCAAATAATCATGAAGGTGAATTAGGGCAGTGTTTGCATTGTTGGTAGGTATACATGATTATCCAACGTCGGTAGGTATACATGATTACCCAACGTCCCAATCCATGATACTCATATGTTGTGCAAAGTTAAGCACCCCAACAACGATAGGGCTAAGTGCATGTATGTATACATATATATGATAATAGTTTTAACTATCATGTAAGTGTATTTGCTAAAAGTATGTCTCTAATCACAGAAGACAACAAGATATCCGTGTTACCGTGTAGCATCCTAGCTGATCATGCTTATGGACTCAAGTGCTACAATAGCATCAGGGACAAAGTGTGGTGATGGGGGCATCAACCAACAGGGAAGATCACTTACATGTGAATTTAAGTGAGTTTTGATTGTTGTATTTGGTGATTCATGTTTAAACAATAAAACAAAATTAATGGAATTATTTATGATTTTGCTGATCTCAAGTGTTTTTAATCCAGACAGAACAACCCCTACTATCAGTTGTAGTTGGTTGAACACTAACGATATGAATGGTTTCAGATTCATTACAATCTCAGTTGCACCATGCCTGGTGGTGTTTTCTTCAACATCCTATTTTTATGATGTATCTTGTATCAAGTAGCTCTGCTGTACAAACTATGTTGAAGCCTGAGATGATATTGTAAAAGAAGAGTTCTTTTAACTTAAATGTATCACATAATAAATGTTATTTCCATCGGTTATCAATTGTTTTTCAGCATTAAACATGTAGTGTCCTGTAAAGTAGACCAAAGAAGATGACTTAAAGTTTGTTCTTTGTTAAAATTCTTATAATTTCTTATTAGATATGAAGGCATACACATTGAGATATTTTGAATGCACAATTAGAGTTATGACTGGTCAATGTACTTGATTCGGTTTGAGTATCAGAATGGAAAAATGCAATTCAATCATGTTTTCAAATTAGGTATAACGTGGCACCTTAACAGGAATGAAGAGGGCGATTGGAGATTCTTGCGGTTCATAGTCGAAGTCCCTAATCTATTGTTCTTGTTGTTGTGGCCTTCAAGGTAGTGAGGTACTTTATAATATGGTTAGTTTTTTTTAATGACATATAATCTTATTAGTTATTTTTGAAACATTCAAATATATTATTATTATTATTATTATTATTATTATTATTATTATGCACATTTAAAATGATCTAATTCCACTCGTGATTTAACAACTGATGCCAATCAACTATTAAACCAACTATCAAGCACCAACGTTTGTACTAGGTGGAGATATTGCAAAAGGTTCGAAGAGCAGTTGGCCTAATTAGCAACAACACATCAGTTTCAGATCGAGGTGTTGAAAAGATATATTTTTTTTAGGCAAGTATCAAATATTTATAATGTTGCTCGTCACATGATATTTCTTTTAATGGACCTTTTTTGAGTGATGAATTTGATAATATAGATCTTATGAGTGCTTTAGCTGATACACAAGACAACACAATTGAAAATCTGATGAATACGTATATACCATTTGGCATTATTGTTATTGATGCCAATTTTGCTCACTTTAAATTGCTCCATGACAAAGAAAACCTCCCAGTATATTTGATATTGTGATTTTTGCTTGGTTATTATGAATTTATGATGTTACACCAACTCTTGAGGGGCTATATGAAATTATCCCTTTAACTTATCTATACTACATTATAAAGAGGGAGCAATGAGCAAAGATGTCCAACTTGACAAAGTTAAGATGGCATCCCAAGAGCCTCAAGTGTAATCTCCAAACTTTTAACCTCTTTATTCCATTTATACCCTTGTGTACCACCTTTAATAGCAATTGTACAAATGAATGATGCAACTCAACCCAAGTTATTGTTTCTAAAAACCCTCTTTATATCCCTTAACCACCCATAACACTCAATTCAATAATTCATCAGTTACAAGTTACCGATCTCTTCCATTTTTTTTCTTTAAAGAATCTTAAGCTTCCCTTCTCTCTTCACACAATATGTTCAAACGTTGAAATTCATCCAAACTATAACCTTCAAGTAATTGCATGAAGCTCTTTATCCTTAAATATTTTTATATTTTTTTACGTCTTGTTTTTGTGGATGTTCAGAAGAAAGCAGGCGGGATGATCTTGAATCTCTTGGTTATGTTCTTATGTATTTTATAAGAGGAAGGTGAGGTAGCATATGAAATTGGTGTATTTATGTCGTTTCTTTGCGGCCATCTAATTCCGTGTATGCTTTTGCATTAGCCTTCCGTGGCAGGGACTGAGAGCGGGAAACAAGAAGCAGAAATATGACAGAATTAGTGAAAAGAAAGTGTTGACTCCAGTAGAGGTATTGTGAATGAATATGTTACACACGTATACAAGCGTGTGTGCGAGCCACTTAAACTACGATTAGAATATCCTTTCGTTTTAAAATTTACTCTTTTTTGTAGGTACTATGTAAATCATACCCATCGGAGTTCATATCGTACTTTCACTATTGTCGATCATTGAGATTCGAGGATAAACCTGACTATTCATACTTAAAGTGGCTATTCCGCGACTTGTTTATTCGTGAAGGTGCTGTTCCGTCCTCTATTTATTTATTTTGATTATTTCGCCATAATTAACGACTTATTACTCTCCATGCTCGTATTCCAGGCTATCAGTTTGACTATATATTTGACTGGACTGTATTGAAGTATCCTCAGATCAAAGGACGGGTCCGTACATACATACATATATAATTATTATTATTATTATTATTATTATTATATGTTTGCTGTTTTTGAAGGTTGTATAATCATCTCTTGTGTTGTTTTGCAGCATATTAGTGGTAATGCAGGGTTAAATACCGTAACAGGGGCCGAAAAGCATGGAAGAATTTCAGGCATTGCTTCCAACTATATTTCTAAATCTTTGGTATATAGATACACATATACATGTATAGATATGATCTGTATTGTTAAACAGGTGAACAAGATTCTCGTGCGTTAGAAGCACCCCCGAGAAGAAATCTAGGAACAGGGGGCCGTTATGAGCAACATACAAGAAACCGGACTGCAGACGATTTGCCTTTATCAAAGGATGTGGTAAGGTTATATTAAAGGTGGCAAAATGAGCGGGTCTGGCTGGTTGGGTAACGGGGCAAAACACAACTAGGGGAGACCTCGAGTCAAGCATACACAAGCTCAAACCGTGGTTGAGCGTAACTTGGACCGTGTTTAGTAAACGACCTCGAGCCTAAACGCGCCTATTATTTTAGGTTTAAAAATACATTTTAGGTTTAGTAAACGACCTCGAGTCTGCTCCCTTTCATGTACTTGTTCCTTTACACACAAACATTCAAGTAAGCCACACATTTCCATAACTAATCAACTATAACCACAAATCCCTCAATCAAAACACTCTCACCCACCTGAAGTTTAACATTCAAAGTATATGCTCTTTAATCTGTGACTCAAACCGTTCCTGAATCCCAATCACTTCTCATAAGGCTGCTGGAGTCTGGTAGCTCGGTTGGTCGAGAAAAATATGCCATTGCGCTTCAAAGGTTATCCGTGTCAGGAGAGATAGCGCATTCGATAGTGGCCATGGCGGGGTACAGCCACTAATTGAAGTACGTTTCATGGGTGATTCCGTTTCCCAAGCGTCAACTACTTGTACTTTGAAAACACCTTAAACATCAAGAAATAAACTCCTGTTTATCTTGTTTTACTAAATGTTTATCTTATATTGATGTATAGTTTTTTATAGTTAACCAATATTTTTTTTTTTTGTTAAAGCTTGATATTGGGATGGCTAATAATGACTCATTGTACTATCTTCTTTCTTTGTTATATATTGTTCACCAATTGCTGACATTTAGCTTATTTTTTTGGTAATGTCATTCTATTTTCATGCCTTAATACATGTATTTTTTTGTTAATTGTACATGGCTGTTTATTATGTGTTCAAGCAAGGATTTGGCTTTTTTTAAAATTAAAAGCATACTGATTGTTATGGCTTAACCTTTGTTATTTTTTTAGTTTGTTTGATTATGACACTTTGATACTTGCTAAATATGCTAGGTTTCTTACCTATTTATCTATCTTCTGCAGAGGTTAACAGAACAAGTAATGTTCCGTTGGACGGTTTAGGTGCCTTGTCGTCTGTGTACCTTTTAGATATGTTTCTTTCTTTTCTACAGTGTTCTACCGTTTAGTTTGCTTGGGTTGATTTCTTTGTATGCTTATAACAAGGATAGATTAAATGGTTTTAAGTGATTCTCCCGATTTTCTTATGAACAACCATCTTCTCACTCTTCTTCAATCGTCGGACTAAATCAAAATCCAAAAAAATAAATAAAAATAGACTGTATACATAATAACGTTCAATATATGTATTTCTCAAATAAGGCGAACACCCGCAGCAACGCGCGGGAACTCCCACTAGTTATAGAAAACGACATAGCATTGCAAACACATACAATAATAACACAATATCATCTCATTAGCATTACAATTTACCATTTATCCAATGTTCAAACGATGTAATCATTTCGTAAATTTAAATATGGAGTTCTTTAAGTTAATACTAGCGGAAATGCCCGCGCGTTGCTGCGGGTACCTATGTTTTTTAAGCACGTTGCGCGATAGGTTTCACGTGATTTATTTTTAAAACCAATTTGCTAAGACAACTTATATTCACGAAGAGCAATTGAGTATAAACAAAACAATTGACATGAAAAACAATAATACAATAGTTGATGGACAACATTATTTCAAACAATAACTTACATTAAACGTAAATAGTAGGAAATCCGTGCGTTGCGGCATAATGGACGATTTACGGCGTGGTATTCATTTTTCGTAAATTCATCAATCCTTTTTTTAAGGTTATGGTTCCCACCCGCACTTTGCCGCGGAGAAGTAACCGTTTTTGTAAAGAAAAAATCATTAATGTTAATAAGAACGTAGTTATTGATAACGATCTATGTTTCAGTTGTAGATTCACAATACCATAACATAGAGTATTAAAAAAAAACTGTTTAATTTACACCAAAAAAAAATTATTATATACTTGTGCTAACACCAGCTATAGGCAGGAAAAAAGAAATAGACAGAGAAGTGTTTGTGGGTCAACTTGAATGCCCTATTTTGACCTGTAACAAATAATGACATGTCCTATTTCAACCCAAAATTGTAAACCACAAACAGCAAATGGCAGTAAATATCAACGGAAGCGTCTTAAAATTTTAAGCAATTTTCTATTCTACCCCTCTCAATGCCTTGCACTCCTTTGTACATGTTGCTTCAAAATCATCATTATTTCTTAATAAAGATATGGCCTAAAAAATGTACAGGATGGGTCATGAGTAAATAAACACATTTTCCTTCATACCATCTACTCCTAGATGCCAAAGCCAGTTTTTTTTTTTAAATCAGCCTACGACTTGCTTGTCTTGGCTCATGGGAGGTGTTTGCGCCTTGGGCCTTTAACTACTATATCCGGATAAAGTCTTGCAAAGGAGGGTTTAGCTACTATATGTCCACCTTGAGACTACAACTTCTTTATGTGTCTATGGTCCTGGAACTTCTCTTCCAGGCATGTGAGGTACTGATGCCACATCCCCGGCGCGGACCTGGACCTTCAGAATGCGCAGACCGGACTGTACCGATGTCATCCACACCAAAAGCCAAAAGATTCATATTGTAGGCAAAAACAATATGATTCATGGTATAATTCTCTCACCCTAGTAGCAGAAGCTTTAAATATCTTTTCAAATTATTGTTTGGCTTCCAAAATCTTTAAGTCCTAGAAGAAAGTCAAACTGTAGGCCTCTGCAATTGTAATCAAAATCTTTGGCTAGTGATTTGACTTTTTTTATAGCAAGCTAAGGTAGAGTATGAGAAGGCTAAGATGTAGACAACCTTACTTCTACCCCGTACAAGATCAAACAGATAAAGGAAGATAAGAAAAAAAGAACAAGAGTATGATAAGAAACAGAAAAAAAATATCTGAAAGTGAAAATTTGAAGTTACCAAGAGGTTTGTTCCTGTCCATGACAAATACCAAGGCAACAGCAAAAACATATTCTCCAGGGACGGTTGTATTCCTTGTGCTTCCATTCGTATAATGGAACCGCATTCCGCAAGAAACAATCACCAACAATGACTGTTTCCGATGACAAGAAATAATCTAAAATAAAGGAAAGAAATACAAGGAGAGTAATATAGTAAATCAGCATAATAAAGTGTTTCCAATACAACACTCACCCATTAACTTCTTAACAGCTTTTACGCCAACATTAGTTCTCTGTTAATAAATCCAATGAGAATAAAAATATGCAATAAGAAAACAACCTTGTCCAAAACCTAAGAATAGTAACAAGAGGAACCGCTTACACCGAACATCATTATGGCAGCAGGGGAATTACATCCAAAAATAGAAGTCGAGAACTCCCTAATGTCTGTTACAAATTTGTATTCCTGATACGTATACACACACACAAACTTATAAAGTTTAAAATAAACATATACAATGACAAGATAAGTTTAATGTTGTGTTCAATAAAAATGAGATTTATTACCCCAGTTTGCTTTATGAGTGGGATTGTTCTGACTTTTATCCCAGGTGGAAATCCAACGATTAACATGATTGTTGTATCTGAACTAACATCATCACGGTAGCCATCCTCGTCCTCCTCGTCATAGTCGTCGTCACGGTAGCCATCGATATCACCAAGTTTCCACCGAATCTGTACGTTAATTGATTCATTACTTTCTTCACGTTAAATAAAAGCAAGTGGTAGACAAGCAACAAATGTTAGTAAAAAAGCAAAACCGAAAACAGAGTAAACCTATTCGAATTCATCATAAAACTCATCTCTTCCAATAATTCGAAGTCTCACGACTATGTTTAGAAGAAGGTCTTCGCCGACAGGATCAATAGTTGTTGCGATTCTGCCCGACGGGAGTTCCTGCCATGGCGGCGACATTGCGGTGTTTTAAAGGTGTTATTTACAAGTGACAACATCAATCTTGTGGTTTAAACTTACTACAAAATACTAATGTGTTACTTTTTTAACCTGCCACAGACAATAGCTGCTAACTAAAGTCAAAAAAAAAAAAAAAAAAATTTAAGACCGTAAATTATAACTGATCCTATTATTAAAACAAGCACAAGCCACAAAAACAAATTTAGTACAAAACATAAGGAAATCATTTGTTTGCATGTTACTTGCATGCAAAGGAGCCATATAAGCATATGCATCTATATATCAGTGCAAGGGCTAAAGACCTAACACAATGTTTAGGCATTCAAAGCAAATGAAGGTGGCCACTCAACACAACCATGGCAGTATTTCATCAGTAGTGCCTCAATTTAATGAATCCAGCAAGAAAATAGGCACTAAACACATTATTATATATTTTTATTTTTTTGAAAATTGAACTTTATTCACCAACCAACCAAAAACAAGAACAAGGCGCGCCATGTCTCAAGGAGAGACAAGACGCACACAACCAAGTTACATTACATCAAAAAGACACCATTTCTTCCAATCTATATCCTTGCGCCTATGTCTATTCTTGAACAAAAGGTAGCCTATCGACTTCACATCCGCCACAATATCCGCAACACTTACCCTTTTATCAGAAATCACCCATTCATTGCGCGCTTTCCAAATCCGCCAACATGCTATAATAATAATCCCATGAACCAATTCTATTTTTATTCCCGAAATGCCCCTCTGCGAGTGAATTCCCAGTAGATCATGAACTGAAAAGGCATAAATCATTGGAATAGAACACCAAGTCGACACCGCTTGCCACACACCAGCTGCAACCGCACACGCGCACATAATATGATCTACCGATTCTTCTATCTCACCACAGAAAACACAGGTCGAGTCATTCATAGCAACATTTCTTCTTCGTAGCGCCTCCTTTGTTGGTAATCGATCCATTTCCGCTCACCAAACGAATATGTTACATTTTAGTGGAACCCAATGACACCACTTTAGCACATATTCCTGACGCTGCACCTCGTATTTAATCAAGATTCTCTTCATGCTCGCAACCGTAAAGACCCCTGAGGCATCATCTTTCCACCTCCAAGTATCAGCTGCAGCAGTGAACGCCACTGAATGTATGAGGCTGCTGCAGCTGTCCCATTCCTGTAGTTCAGCAGCTGAAGTCGGAGTCCTATTCCATGACCAGCTGTATGAACGATCTTCCAGCAAACTACCTTGAACAATATCCGAAACACTGCAGCACTTATTTTTGTCTAATCTAAACAAGTTAGGGAATAAATCCCTTAAAGGCGCATCCGAAATCCAATGATCTATCCAGAACTTGACATTGTTACCGTTACCCACCTTCACGCCAATTCTTGAACTAAATCTTCGATTATCTACCGTCCACTTGCGTTCCAATCTAACCAGATTATTCCACATACCTGTAACCCGAACATTAGACGGCATGTACCCCCATTTATTATTAGAATTATGAATCGCCTCCACTACTTTTTTCCATAAACTATTCCCATCTGTACGGAACCGCCAAAACCACTTAGCTAACAGCAACAAATTGCTCCAGTGCAGTTTACATAACCCCAGCCCTCCCAACTTTTTCAGGATAGCGACCCTATCCCAACCAACCCAATGGATCTTCTTCCTATCTTCATTCCCTCCCCATAAAAACCTCTTAATAATCGCTTCCAAATCCCCGATAACTTGACAGGCGCCTTATACAAAGAAAAATAATAAGTTGCCAAGCTTTCTAATACCGACTTAATCATAGTAACCTGTCCACCTATCGATAACGTTAACGCTTTTCAATTAGACAACCTTTTCTGAAACGTGTCCATAACCAGTTCCCAGTTTTTAACTCTATTCATGTTTTAAGTAAAAGGCACAGTACCTGTTTTACACCCCACAACATTATTATATATTAATTAATCCTTCAAACTCGAATTGAATTCACATGATTGTTTGAAACATGAGCACTGACATATTTACTTTTTTAAACTCTATGTTATCATAAGTTCCTACTCATGTTTGAGTCTTATCCTTATAAAATTAGGTATTTAGGTAAATTAAGTTAGATGATTCAGATCTGGATCAACTTTATCAACTTTATCAAATTAAGCATTCAACAAATAAAACAGAATTACAGTGAACAAATGATCGACAATCGATCTCGAGTCTACACTATGATTAATAAGAACAAAAAATGGTAAACGAATTAAATTAAACCTAAACTGACAGTACAAGATCAATAATTGGTGATGAAAACATAGAAGAAATTCATATTCATACCTTGCTCTGATGGAAAGGAAAATCGGCGACGATACCTGATGTTGCATTCACTGGTATAGCAATGATCGAGCTTCAACAGATCAAATTTATGGGTAAGAATTGTAACGGAGGTATTGAAGCAATTAGAGAAATTGAATGGTAATTGAAGGGGTCAATTGATTTGACATTAGAAAAATTGAATGGGGAATTGATAGGGTGTTTGGCTCTGAAGGGTCGATCAATCTGGACAGAAGGGCAGTGATGGAACAAATTTTTAATATTGAAAAGGAGGGGTGGATGAAATGTCTACATTACCCTCCTAAATGTCTTAATTGTCACAATTTTTCCTATAATACCCTTAAATTTGTTGCTTAAATATGTTGTACATGTTGCTTGTTAGTTTATACGGAAATGAAAATTACAAGGTTGTACATCACTCCTCCTTAATAAGATAATATAGATACTGATTATTTTCTATTTCATTTGACACTATCATTGCATGTCATTTTCATTTGACACTAGTAGAATAAAATAAATATTGCGTGTGGTTTTTTTTGGCCAAATTAAATTAAATGCGCGTCCTTCTGGTTGGTGCGACATTTGCTTTCTAGTAATTTTCTTCTTATCCAGTTTATTTATAAGTTTTTTTTTATTTTCTTAAACATGTATTATGACATCATTGCCGTTTGAGACCTAAATTTTCAAGTAGGAAAATTCTTTTATGACACCTACATTACATACAATAACAACACAATATCATTGCAAACGGCATAGCATTACAAACACATACAATAATAACACAATATCATCTCACTAGCATTATAATTATACAACTCCAATGGAGCTACCATAGTTTATTTAACCTTTATTTAACAATCCGTTATAAAATGTCAAAAGGGAAAGTGTTAATTGTCAAAAGGGAAGTGTTTACACAACACTGGTTGTTGTATATGGTTGCAATGCCAATGGAGTCCTTATACTGCCGATGTATGAATGTTTTGTGTCTGAGGCGTTTGGAATGACCCAACGACATGGATTATTTTAGCCTCATCATGGATGTGTATCTCGTACCAAATCCGACATAAAAGTAAATAAAGTGTTTTTAGTAAGAAACATATATAACATTTATAGTTAATGAGGGAACTTAAAGTACTTGTCTAGCAAGTTGGTCTCGTCTCAGTAGTTTTGGTTGGGACGTTTATGATCACAACTACTTTATCAAGAACTTCATTTATGTAGTTGTGTTATATAGCAATGATCAAGGTTGTAAAAATCCCGATTAATCACCGATTAGTCAGTGATTAATCGCTAGTCCTCACTTTACTGATTAATTTTGGGCGAATCACTCAAAATTAGGTAAAAAAATGAATTTGAACGGGTCAAAACTGGAGCAAATTGATCAAATAAAACAAGTTCTTACCTCAAAATTGGACGATAATCCATGATTTAGAAGCAAAATCGATGAAACTCCATGAACCCTAGTTGCGTCTGATGGTTTCGTACGATGAAAAAAGGAATGGGGAATAAAAAACGGGATATGGTGAACGATGGAGGAGATTAGAGTTATTTAAGTTTAGGTATTTTAATATTTAACTCCACTCCATATTCACTAGTTTATATTTGGTGGCTAAACTCCTAAATTTACACATATAAGGTATAAAATTAGCATTATATATGGTATAAATTTGGAAATATATATAAAAATCCAACCGATTAATCCTGACTAATCCCGATTAATCCCTAATCGGTACCCAACCAACCGACTAGTGCCTAGCGAGTTCTACAACACTGACAATGATTAAATAGCCAAAATCGTCCCTTGTGGTTTGGTGGGTTTTGCCAGTGCAGTCTTGATGGGATTGGGTACTTGTTGCTATAACAAATAAGGGTCCAATGCTGAGAAAGAGTCTCACAGGGGTGAAAGGGTTAAAGGGTTTCGGTTAACCAACCGCAGCTCGTGGAGTCCCTCTATGTTGTGAACGTAGATGGGAGATTCAAGAGTTTTTGTTTTAGTTGTTATTATTCTGATTTGGGATAAACCCAAAGTCAGAATGTTGATGTTATTGTTTTAAATTTGGGATAAGTGAAGTGAAGAGAAGAGAAGATCACACGTGAAGTATGATCATAGAGAGGGAATAGAATAATGTGTAAGGGACAATCAGGAAGATTGTCTGAGGCTCCTCTTTATAGAAGAGGAATCTTCTATATTAGGAATGTCAAAACTCTTGATCTTAGTTACAACCAAGAACTTTCCGCATAAGCTGATGAAGGCTTGAGACCTGTGGGTAATAGAGTGTGACTTTCACACGTGATGGTTGTGGCCAGCCGTTGGAGTCAAACGAGAAAGTGGTGACAAGACATGTCACTGGTCTGACTTCTTTTACTGATTACAAGTATTACTTTATGATCCTTTTTAGCTTTCAACCTTCCAAGCAGGTTGTGTTGTGTGATTAGTCTTTTAGCCTTAAACTACCAACGTCATAAGTCCCCCAAGTCAGAGGTGTTTGTGGCGCAGCTTAAAGGTGAGCAAAGTTTAAAGAGGCAAGCTTTCTTAAAGTGTCTGCCTTTTTGTTTTGTGAATGAGGAACCTGTTTAATTGTGCAAGATTGAAACACGCTCATTGCTTCTTTTGCCTTTTCTCGATATTTCTTCATGTTTGGTTTCTTAGCAGTGTAGCTGTCGTTTACTTTGTTAGAAACTAAAAAGCTTTCAGGCTTCGGGATCAGGGGGTTCATCAATAGTGATGTTAACTTCAACCACGTCTTCCTTTAGAATTTCTACAATAAAATCAGCAAGTATTTGAGCCTTGACTGCTTTTCTTGGGACATAGGTGATTTTGTGTTCAACTAGTTCGACAGTCCATTTGGTTGATCGTCCCGAGGTTTCAGGCCTTTCAAGCACACTTTTGATAGGTTGATCAGTGGCCACTTGTATTGGGTGTGCTTGGAAATACCTTCGAAGCCTTCTGGTTGTTTGCACTTGGGCCAGGGCCAGTTTTTCCAAAGGAGGGTACTTAACCTCTGCTAGCTTTAGATATTTACTAAAGAAGTAGACATGTACCTGAGCCTTGTCTCATTCTATTTTAAGAACAACACTGAGGGCTTTTTCAGCAACCGAAGGTAGATAGAGATCATTTCCCCGGGTTCAAGAGCAGCAATGGTTGGGAGGGAAGCTATGTGTTGCTTCATTTGGTTGAAAGCTTCCTCTGCTTCTTCAGTCCATCAGAAATCTTTCTTATCTGTGCATCCCTTCAACGTTTTGAAGAAAGGCAGGGACCTTTCCGCTAGTTTGGACATGAAACGCTTTAGGGCAACAAGCATTCCATTCAGGCTTTCCACTTCCGTTTTTGTTTGAGGATATCTTGTGTCTAGGACGGCTTTAACCTTGTTGGGATTAGCTTTGATGTTTTGTATTCCCACAATGTGGCCAAAGAAGTTGCCTTATTCAAAACCGAACGAGCATTTGACCAGGTTAAGCTTCATATTGATCCTTTTAAGATTATCAAAAGTTTCTTGGATGTCTTCAAGCATTTGATCTTCAGTTTTGCTTTTGATTACCAAGTCATCAACGTAAGCTTCCATGTTCTTGCCGATTTGAGTTGCAAAATCTACCAATCTTTGATAGGTGGCACCTGCATTTTTTAAACCAAAATGCATTTTTCGGTAACAGAAAATACATTTTTCAGTATGGAAAGCCGTTTTCTCCTCATCTTCCTCTTTCATTTGAATCTGGTGGTAACCTTTGTAGGCATCCAGGAAACATTTGAAATAGAAGCCTGTAAGGGAGTCAACCTTGAGATTAATCTCAAGAAGGGGATAACAATCTTTGGGACATGCTTTGTTAAGACCTGCGGGTAATAGAGTGTGACTTTAACACGTGATGGTTGTGGCCAGCTGTTGGAGTAAAACGAGAAAGTGGTGACAAGACTTGTCACTAGTCTGACTTCTTTTGTTGATGACAAGTATTACTTTATGATCATTTTTAGCTTTCAACCTTCCAAGCAGTTTGTGTTATGTGATTAGTCTTTTAGCCTTAAACTACCAACGTCATCAGTACTGAACCATGATATGGATCGGCCCAACCCGAATTCCTCACATGTGCAGGAAGGAGCATGCGCAGAAGTTGGACGCATGCAATAACGTGCACATATTCGGGAGGACATACGTAATGCTTGCAAAAGGACGTCACCGACATTCTCCACTTGCCTACAATTAAGGAATGATGCGTGCGGCCAACAGTAAAAGCGGTATTCATTCATGTTTCCTTATTTAAGTACTTATCTTTGATTACCTTACTAATATAGTCTAGGGTAGTGGAGACAACCCTAGTTGGGCCTAGGCCCATGACGATTAGGGTATTGGTGATGATGGCATATCTCAACTCTATATAAAGGGGTCCTCCCTCATATAGAAGACACTTTTTAATAACACTAAAAGCTATTACGATAGTATCCACATCACCACGTTTTTGTCATAAACAACTACGGAAGTGGTCGTCTCCCTACCCATAATTCTTTTAGTCCTACCAGGATTCATTGGACCATAGAGTGATCAGTGAAGGATAGTTTCTGTCAATGTTTTAAAAAGCGGTTTTTTAACCATACCGAATTGAACTTAAAAATAGTTTAACCGATTGAACTGAGTTATATCGGGTGGTTTAACCTAATTGACTAGTTAACCCTATAATTTTATAAATACAACGTTAACTAAAAAACAATCTAATAGTACATGATTTCGTAATAAAAAAAAATAATTCAAAGTGAATCCATAATAAAGAAAATCCAAAAGTACTTAGTTTTCAACAAAATTGTTTTTTGATAAAAGGGTATGATTGGTTTATGCCATTAAAGTGTTTAATCATGAAAGCATCAAGTTCATGATCGCTTAAAAGATAAAATTCATTATCATCGTCATCCTCATCAACAAAAATATAACTATTTTCGTTATGGTATTTATATCATCATTATTGGCCGATAAAGTCCAAAGTTTAACCTTGTACCGGTACCGATATAGCGGTATAAATCGGTATACCGGAATTTACCGGCGGTTCAAATCATTTACCGTTTTGCCAAATTACCGGACTGATTCGTGCCAGCCAGTACACCGATAAGCGGTATAAACCGTTTTTTAAAACATTGGTTTATGTGGATCATTATTCTCATCATCCTCATAAGGAGGTAAGACTATTTGTTTCTTCATTGGAGCCATCCATCTCGGCTTCAATCTTTCATACTATTACCTATGGAACGAAACACTGAAATCATTTCGGCCAGTCCTGTCAATACTGACGCCCCTGTCATCGAGGAGGTCGATGACGTGACTCCAGAAACAATGATGAAGAAGGTGGCCCAAAAAGTCCCTAATTTGTCATTTAATTTCACTGTTGACAACCAGGGTGCTCAACCCCATTGTAACAAGAAAACAGATCTGGGTTTCCCGGATCAAGATGAATTGTTGGCTAGAGAAAACGCCAAGACCGTTGAACAGTACCAAAGAATGGTCATGGAAAAGGCAAAGAAAGACAATCAGAAGGCCCTCAGTTACGGAACAAATGGTCGTGAACGTGAACCAATTCAAGGAAGAATCGAAGACATCCATCTCGTCAGGGGACCTCGTCAGACGGTGCGTAGCGGAGGTCGTGGTAGAAATACTCACGATCAGGGCTATCAGTCTGGATGATGAACCCGATGGCTACGAAGAATCAGATGACGAGGGCATTATGACCCAAGCTATAAGCAAAATTCAAGATCTGTGGCGACTACAGACAACCACAAACACAAAGACCTTTTAAAGCCCTACAAGCCAAAAGCCTTTGTAGAAAGGTCTAAATTCTGCCCGCGCATTGATTTAGCGCCAATTCCATAAGGGGCAAAATTTCCTAACAACACTGGGAAGTATGACGGCTTACGCGACCCTGATGACCATCTGCACGCATTCGAATGCGCTAGCAGTTCTGTGTTGTGGCCAGTCTAAGTATGGTGTCACTTATTTTCCTGAACGCTAACGGGCGCGGCCAGGTTATGGTATGAAAATCTCCCCGCAGGAAGCATTGAGGATTTCGATGATTTAATCAAGAAATTCTCGAACCACTTCTCGCATTTGCGATAGCATAAGAAGGATAAGGCTCACATCATGTTATGCGTAAGGAATGACAATGAAACAGTAGAAGACTATATAGTACGCTACAACAAGGAAGCGTTGCAGATGGGATGCGAAGAAGAGCTTACTCGTGCGAGATTCATTCAAGGAGTCCGCAATAGGAACTGATGAAGTGTCTCACCGGGAAGGATGGTATCCCAACTTCATGGGAGAAACTGATCGAGGCAGCCAAGATTTTGGCTACCTTAGAGCGCTCTTTCAAACAAGCGCGGAGTTTCCAACACAGCAACAACAATAACAATCCAGTAGCAAGGGTAAAGGGAAGCAGTCCATATGGGCAAGAATCTCTGGAGCAACAGAGGAAAGAAACACCCGCGGGATCAAAAGGGGCAGCCCAAGAAAAACTATGATTAGATGTTGCTCACGAAACATCTGTCTCAAGTCTTGAAAACTGAACAGATAAAATTCAAGAAACCGAAGGAGCTGAGCCATAAGAGAAAAACTGTCGATACGATAAAGTATTATGAGTACCATGAAGATTATGGTCATGTAACAGTCAATTGTTACAGCCTAAAGATGGAGATTTAGAACGCATTAAAATCTGAACAACTCACACATCTGGAGAAAAACGTCAAGAGAGGACCGCAAGAAGACACAGACGCATGAGAAAATACTCAAAAATGCTTCTGTAACCTCAATTCACATCACATTCGTCACACCCCACATCACCGCTGCAACATGGTCAATCATGGAGCTAGAAACAAGCGACCTTTCGCGGTAAGAAACGATGACACATGGAAAGAGGCAGATGTAATCATGCCCAAGGTGTGGGGTGGGGCATCATCAACAGCTCCGCTTACAGGTGTCATTGGTCATTACCGTATTCGCTACATGTTCCTGGACAATGGCAGTAGTACATATATCATGTACGAGCAATGCTATAATCAGTTGGACGACGAAGACAAGGCTCGTTTACTTCCAGTATCGGAGCCCATCTCGGGTTTCATACATGAGATGATTGTTCCTCTGGGAATGCTGACATTTCCCATCACACTCTCGGATGGAAAACATTCAAGAACATGAATCTGTGATTTTATGGTCTTACCAGTCACATCGTCACACGACGTGCTTATTGGGCGAGAGGGTTTGGCCAAGTTCAACTGCAATGCATCTACACCACACCAAATGGCTGGTTTCCACACCCGCACTGGCTTAGCATTTGTACATGGGAATAAAGACTGTTACGCAACTGATACGTAGAAACCCCTTAAAATGCCGAAGCAAACTGTCCGCACTAAGCCGAAAAAATAGGTTCTTAACCCTAAATTTCCAGAGTAGACAGTTATTCTTGGCCATGTAATCACTGACACCATCCGCGCTCATCTAAAGCAATTCTTGATTAAGAATATGGACGTCTTTACTTTTCAGCCGACATATATGGTTGGCATCCCTCACCACAGCAGAACATCAGCTCAATGTAGACAAATCAGTCGAACCGATTGTCCAGAAAAAGCGCAGCATGGGGCCAAAGAAAACGAAGGCCATGAATGAGCAAGTGACAAAATTATTG
Organism: Ambrosia x helenae; assembly: GCA_030844895.1. Classification (NCBI taxonomy): domain Eukaryota; kingdom Viridiplantae; phylum Streptophyta; class Magnoliopsida; order Asterales; family Asteraceae; genus Ambrosia; species Ambrosia x helenae. The sequence goes on from JAUTDX010000940.1 coordinate 36,456, forward strand.
AACGCGGGCATTTTACGCAAGATCCACTATCATACATGGGTGGCTAACCCAGTCATGGTGGGAAAATCTAATGGAAGTTGGCGCATGTGCGTTGACTACAAAGATCTAAACAAGGCTTGGCCCAAGGATTGTTACCCCCTCCTAGAGATTGACTTCAAGGTTGACTTCTTGGCACCATTCAGATTTAAGTGTTTCCTTGATACATATAAGGTGTATCACCAAATCCACATGGCCAAGGAGGATGAAGACAAAACAACTTTTCGCACTGACATGTGAACTTTCTACTACACCAAGATGCCCTTTGGGCTCAAGAACACTGGTGCTACTTTCCAGCGCCTCATGGACACAGCCTTCGTTAACCAAATTGGTGTTAACTTAGAGGTTTATGTGGAAGATTTGGTCACTAAAAGCAGTGAGGAGGATCGGATGTTGGTAGATATACAGAAAACATTCGATCAACTTCAAAGTGTCAGAATGGAAGAGGGAAAGTTTCTCGGGGTAATCATCATAAAGGATGGGTTCCGCGCTAACCCAGAAAAGATACAAGCCATTAAGCGCATGCCATCACCATCCTCGGTGAAGGAAGTTCAGACGTTGATAGCCCGCCTGGTTGCCCTCAATTGATTCCTGTCAAATTATGCATCGAAATCTTTCCCTTTTGTTGACACCTTGAAGAATTGCCTAAATAAGTCCAACTTTCGCTAGACACCAGAAGCGGAAAAGGCTTTCAAGGAAATGAAGGAATGCTTAATGAACATTCCAACGCTCACTGTACCTTTATCGGAGGAGCCACTCACACTTTATTTTCCCGTTGGATGAGTACGCACCCCAACCCGAGGTGTGACACGTCGGAATAAACAACTATGTCTTCCGTGCCTTTGGGCAAGGCAAGCATGGTAGCATGTGTGAGTTTTTCCTTTAGAAGGTTGAAAGCTTTGTCTTGTTCTTCACCCCATATGAACCTTTCCTTTTTTTGAGTCAACTTGGTCAACGGGGCGACGATTCTTGAAAAATCTTGAATGTACGGTAGTAACCCGCGAGTCCAAGAAAGCTTTGGATCTCGAACGGGTTCTTAGGTGGGCTCCATTTAGATACCGCCTTGATCTTGGAAGGATCCACTAACACCCCCTCGATACTAATCACGTGCCCGAGGAATTGAACTTCCCGAAGCCAAAAGGCGCACTTCGAGAACTTAGCATAAAGCTTCTTCTTCCGGAGTGTTTCAAGTACTTCGATTAAGTGACGGGCGTGATCCGCCTCGCTTTTGGAATAAATGAGAATGTCATCGATAATCACGATCATGGGTTTGTCTAACATTGGTTTACACACCTGGTTCATTACATCCATGAAGGCTGCGGGTGCGTTTGTTAGACCTAACGACATCACGAGGAACTCGTAATGTCCATACCGCGCCCGAAATGCAGTTTTGGGTATATCATCTTCCTTCTCTTTGAGTTAATGATACCCCGACCTTAGATCAATCTTGGAAAACCAATTAGCACCTTGGAGTTGGTCGAATAAATCATCAATTCGGGGTAACAAGTACTTGTTTTTTTACCGTGAGCTTAATTAGCTCTCGGTAGTCTATACACATACGAAGATTACCGTCTTTCTTCTTTACGAATAACACTGGTGCTCCCCACAGGACACACTTGGTCGGCTGAAAACTTTATCAAGGAGATCTTGTAATTGCACCAATGTTCTTGGAGCTCCAGTGGTGCTAGGTGGTATGGTGCCCTAGCCACCGGTTTGGCTCCCAGAATTAGTTCGATTCCGAACTCGATTTCTCGCTCAAGTGGAACACCCGAAAAGTCATCCGGAAAAACATCAGGGAATTCCCGCACTACCGGTACGTCTTGAATCTGCGTGACTTTATTTCGGGTATCAGTCACACAAGTTAGGTAAGCTTTGCACCCGTGTTGTGTAAGCTTCCTAGCTTCAAGTATTGAGCATAGGACGGGGTTGCAACTTGTTTCTCCATGAATCGTGACGTGATCACCGCTTGGCGACGTTATTATATCACTTTACGGTGGCAGTCCACGTTGGCACGATGTTTGGACAACCAATCCATCCCGATTACGACTTCAAATTCTCCCATTTTCATGGGCACAATATCTATGGGAAACTCCTCCCCGTTTATAATGATTATACAACCTTGGCATATATCAAAAACAACAAAATGTTTGTTATCACCTACTTCTACTTCAAGTGGAATAGTAGCTTTTCAAGAATGAAAGATGGGTGACGAATAAGTATGACAACTCATGATTCCCAAACTTATGTTGAATAAATGACTTCTCAATCAAGATTTGATTCGAGGTTTAAACCCATTCATTCAAGCCTTTCCACCATTGTGGCCATGCCTCGTGTGCGTGACCACATGTGTCACTTACGGGGTCATCGTTAGCCCGGTCCGAATAGCTTGTAAGGCATCCTTATTCGAAATCCTTATGTCACTTGGGAATCATAGTATCAATTTAACTATTAGGACATTTCCAAAGATAGTAATTTTGCACAATAACGCACGAGATTTAGTCGTAGAACGACGTACCTTACTCTTGTCCTTTTAACTTCAAATCTCTTACCTCTTGGCTTCCCGATGCTTCATGCTTAGTACCTAGATGCCATGTTGAACATAAACATCCATGTAATTGATTAGACTTGGTTTTGAATAACCACTCAAGTTCCACCAAGCATGACGATTCAAGATTTATCAATAGATGAATTCGAGTATCATTGTGGCATTTCATCATACACTTGGTGGGCAAAGTTTCACACTTAGTATTTGTTTACTAGTTAGACTATCAAGATGAAGCCCCAACTCAATTTCAAAGTAAGCATCATACAATAACATTCAATTAGCAAGGTTATCACATTAAAACCTTCAATTTATGAATTCTACCAAGAATTCTTGGCTTCACCTATGATTAACAAAAACCCCCATATTCATAGTATAAGTTTTAAAGATTAAAACACCTAGGTTATGTCACCATGTTTCTTTCTTTTCAAAAGAATTAGTCTTAAGGTTCCCTTGAGCTAGGGACACCATTAAAATCCTTAATTTAACAACAAAACATTAATTCTAAATTCTCTACTCCCTTGCCTAGATGGAATTACATCAAATCAAGGATGAATATGGTTACCTAGATGATCTTAGGGCTTTAGATGATCAAGTTTATGAACATGCACAGATTAACACTTAGATTTAGGCTGGATTGAGCAAGAACTTGTGAGTTGGTCTTGTGTGTGTGTGTTTTTGGTGTGTTAGTCGACTTCTAGAGAATGGAAGTTGACTTTCCCATCTTCACACTTTGACCCCTCCATAGTAAGTTCAATTAAATGGCATTTTTGGTCCCTATGGCTTGTTCCATGATAAGAAATTGTGTTATCATCCAATAAGGCCTTTGTAAGATTATCCGTTGTTTTGTTTTAACAAAATCAATTCTCGGCTTCGCTTGTGTTTTATGGCTCGTTTTTAGATATTATAGTGAGTTATTGTGTCTGTACGAATTTTAGGGTGTTACACACACATTCCTCTAAGGCTTTTTTTTTTTGCATTTATACATATATGTATATTATCAATTTTTATTATACATATACGTTTATTGTCAAACATATATGTATGATACTTATTTTACAAATTCAAAACACGTATACACACGTGTGTATATTAGAAAAACATGTTCTTACTCATAGTCCTCCTTTCAATACAAGTATGCGCAACCATTTCTACACGTTTGCACATATATGTACATTATCAAAACATGTAAGTACATATATGTACAATTATTATTTTTTAGTTTTAGACACGTATATACATATATGTATAAATGCAAAAAAAAAACTTGCAGAGAAAGTAGCAATTTAGCAAAAAAAAAAAAAAACAATTGTCGTAATGAAGTGTGTGGTCCATAATAGGTTTCTCAATTCTCAATTAGGTCATTGGTTCTCAGACCCAAATCCTATATATATAGGTAGAGGATCCTGTAGGAAAATTGGTTTGTGTGAGAAGTGTGAGAAGGATTAAGAATTGATAAGTAGCCATCATGTTTTTGATTTTGGAATAATGTTTTGAGTTGTTTTGGCTTGAAAAACACTTAACACAACAATATACAAAAATTTAAAACACAATCCAATGTATTATAGTCATTAAATTTATATTACAGATAAAACACCATAGTAATTACTTAAAACACTCTGCTTAAATGTTCTTGACATAGTGTTTTAAGTTTTAAGCCTAAAATACATTGTTTCTAGTTATTATTTGTTATGTTTAGTGTTTTTCTAAGCAAAACAATCCAAAACATCATGAATACATCCCAAAAAAATGATGCATACATATCAATTTTTAATCCTTCTCCCACTTCTCACATAAACCAATTTTCCTACAGAAACCCTACCCTATATATATATATATATATATATATATATATATATATATATATATATATAGAGAGAGAGAGAGAGAGAGAGGTTGCTGTGCATAGGCGGACTTTTGTGAGAAGGGTAAGAAGGAACGCGGTGTCGACACGTGACACAATTTAATTTTAATTCGATGGGCATTAATGTAATTTTGTAGGCAATTCGAAAATATGAAAATGATCATGCATTTACCATTTCCACATAAATTAAGGTATTTTCTCTCACCCTTAATTTTTATTACGATCAATACTCCATCATCATGATCCTCAAGAATTTGTTTATGAGAAAAAATAATATCATCGTCCTCTATTATTTGTTTTTTGTTTTTGGTGTTCATTATCAGATTCTTTGTAGGGGTCTTATATAATCATCAAAGTCATCTTAAGTCATCGGGTGTTCTATTTTGTTTATGAACTTCTTAAAGGAGTGTTATATAAGTATCAGAGTCATCATTGTCTACAATACACGATGTGTTATCAGGGTGTACATAAGGTGTTATATAAGCCTATTGTTAGAATGGTGTTTTATATGGATGACATATTAGTTGTGCACGTAAAATGGTGTTTTATAGGAGTGTTATATAATATTGTTCGAATGCACATCATTGTAACACCCTAAAACCGTTCTAATAGAAAATACGCAGCGGAAATACGAACTAGAAAATTTCTTGCTTTATAAAAACACTCTGAATGTTTGAAAACATATCTCCAAGATAATATAGGTGTTACATCGTTTATTGTTTCTCAATTTCATTCAATATAACTTATCTTTATTAGGTAACGTGACCGCGACCCAGTACAATCGCGTCCTGACTCGATCTCCAACCATTCCTTGCTTTGTGAGGTAGACTAGACAACCTGCAACCACCACATAACTATTTCGTTAGTTCATTAAGTGATTTCATGCAATTATTCACAATGTGGAGATAACATCCAACAATACTCAATGATCATGTCCATCCGCCTTATGCAAATTCGGATCCGATCTCTTGATCCTAACCTCCAATTTCCATGCATTCATACTTACATACCTGCATCTTTACTACCATCCTCATAACAAAATGTTAATAACACAACAATACATACGCGCATACGAATCTCAGATACAAGTTATCTTTACCTGTCATTCTATTCTCCATTCATGTATTTACTAGGACAACATGACATCTCTGATCTTATAACCAATCTACACGTAATGACCAACCTTTACATACATAACACCTTCACACTTACCCGAGTGTATGGAACCTATGCATACACTCTATATCGTAATCATCCAATGCGTGACAACTCTACTTACCAAATGGTTTACCTCATGTATAACCTTGCATAACTATATAATTTAATCAAATAGTTACACCCGTGAATAAATGTATCCCTTCCCCTCTCTCTCTCTTTATATATATATATATATATATACACACACACACACATACACATACTCTATACATTGTATCATTCATTCTTATGCCATATTTGCAAATCTCTGGTATGTTTATGCTTAAAATACCTTCACTTCATTTTTTTTATCCTTGTTGACCCATTTATCCCAACTACTTTCATTGTTTTGAGGTGAACTATACTTGTTCACTAACAACATCCATTCATTTGTCTTACTACAAATTATCATTTCATTCTTGTTTCCTATTATACATTAATACAAAAACCTGCATTTACTAAACTAAGAGTTTAGTTCATAAGTCACTTACCTTTGCCTAAGGAGTGTTTTCGTTCATTCCATCCATTTGACCCGTTATCTTTAATTCCGTGTCATTCCTACTTTAACAGCAAGCCAAACTTGCAAACCATTAGAACATATAACGGGTCACTTTATGAAAATAGTGCACTTTATGTGTGCACTTTATAAAAATAGTGCACACCATAAGTTCAAGACATCTTACTTTTAATTCACCAATAAACCAATGTATAAGTTTTGGGATATAATTAACACGGTTAATCCATTCACCCAAGTGACCCGTTTGGGTGATTCTCCCATTATTGACTTAACCAACTATCATGACATTATGATCACCCATAACAATTAAATCCACCAAATGAGTTAACATAAAGTTTATACCCACATATCCATCCTTTCATTATTCTCATTATTCATACACATGTGAATTCAATTACATAAATAGAAGTTAAGTTTTGGGAATAACTTACAAATGCGAGTAGAGGTCGAAACCATATCAAACGAACTCCGATTTAGGTGATTTAGGAGTCCACGAAACCGTCTCACCAAGACCTGCAACCCCTATTACTTTCTGTCACCTGAAACTGCGACCACCATCGCTGAAATGGCAAAACAGTGGCTGGAAAACAATTTTCGAGCTGCTGTCTTCTGGTTAGTAAAAACCCCTCTTCCAGGCCTCTAAATCGTAAACCCACCGTTGGATATGATCGTCTATATGTTTTATAGCTTCTGTCAAAATTTGAGAACGATCCAACGGTTCAATCTTCGGGAAATCCCAATTTATGACAGGTAGAAAACCTTATGATTGCTAGGCCTAGAGAACTTGATTTCTTCAACATGCAGATCAAACCTTCAGTTTTAGGGCTTCAATTGGGGTTGATTTGAATTTAAGGGTTTGGGGTGTTCTTCCTCCCAAATTGATCGATCCTAATTCTTTTCCCAGGAGTTCTCTTTTGTTTTTCCCCTACTTAACCCACTACTTTGTGTTGTTCAAGTTCAGCCCTCCCTATTAGATGTTTGTCAATTTATGTTAAAACATGGGTTACTAACTTGTCACCACATATTTAACCAACACTAGTAACCAAGTTAACCTCTTTTTCATACAACAAGCCATAACATAGTTAACTCTATTCTACACAACCAAGTTAGTCACCAAGAGCTACTAACGATAAATGTATTTGGGGCGTTACAAGTCTACCCCCCTTAATGAAGGTTTCGTCCCCGAAACCCCCTTTATTACTACTATACCAATCTTACCATTATCCTTCGTTCGTTTAGTCATTCAACTTGCTTATTTAGAACACATACCTAGTATGTGGTGTAAAACCGTTTACCATATAACTACAATGCACTTTCCTAGTGCGTTGACTTTATTATTATTTTTCAGACACTCATTTAGTCTATCAACGCCCAATTTCTTGCTTAATGCAAAACCCTCACCCCACATCAACCCTACTTATTTATTTACTCACTCATTTCATTCGAAATTTAATGTCATGTCGCAAGCTAACATTACAGATCACAAAGTAATTTGACTTACGATAAAGCATGCTTGTAAGTCTTATTCCTACATTCTTATATTTTTACGAGAGGCCTTCATGCATTTGTTATTCCTAATAGAACGATTAGTTCCATCTTTGATCCATATGTCCTACTTAGTCTTTTGTTCCTACATTAGTCACAAGGCACCCATTATTACAATATTCCACTATTACCATTCCCTCTAAGTGCCTTTTAAACGTACAAATAGTTAGACTATGTACATTCGTATATTATAAATCTTCAATCATGGTTATCATGTTCACAACATAACTTCAAATTTATTCCCTCTTATTCTTACTTAACTTGAGAATTAGACATAATTCTATAGTTACTACTAAACCGGTACACCTACCATGTACACCCCCACCCTTAGGGTAAATTCCTGAGTCATTCATGCCGGTTTGTTTTCTTTGTTCGTTTCATGCATTACTTGCAATAGACACATACGCCCATTGCTTAACAGCATCGAGTCTAAGTTATAAAAAAAAAATTCATTCATCTTTTGACTTTTAAAAGTCAATCTTTCTAACTATATCATACTTGAACTACCATTTATTCATACGTGGATACTATTCAGTTCTTCAAGGTTCTTACTTAACAATCATAAAATAACCCAAGTTACTAACCTTGCATTCACGGCTCTAACCAACCATTCGTATGTCGAATTGGCCATTTCCTTCAAAAGTCCATGCCATATCTAGCTTGGTTTAGTTCATTCACATGACGAGTTCCAACTCATTACATTATATCACCTATCCCATAGATATCCTACATTCCATCATTCGTATCTACAAATCATCAGTCAAACATGTACCTTACATTTGATAGTTTTTTTTTAATAGTCCATTCCAATTTCTTTCATATACAAGATCTAAATATCTATAATTTTTTCACACATTCTCTGTTTACATGCAAAAATTGATTTACATATTTCATACTTATGTAATATCCTTACATTTTACTCGTTATTTACCAAATTTTTTATACAACTCGACTCTCCAAAGTCAAACTGTCTATTCTAACTAATTATAGAATGAAGTACATATTTGCACTTTCCCTTAAATCTTGAACACACTTATGAAATCATCACTCTATCATTTCTTACAAAATGTCCTCCTTAGTTATTTATTTTACAATTCGTAGGGTCGACTTATCTAGTTAGTCATCTCGACTCTTACAAGTCGATGATCAGCATGCAGACTACGTAATTTCGTTCAACACCTCTTTCTTTCAAAATTTCAACTTTGTTGCATCAACATTTTCTTAATGGTTAAGCTTACTTCACACACGTAGCAAGAAGCCTTTCACACCCTCTTATTGATACTTGCATTTACCAATCAGCTTGTTTGACTTTTCAAAAAGTCAAACCATTAATGCATTCTTAACTATCTTTTGGTCTTTTCACAATTAGTTTCTACCGTTAGTTACTGTGTATTTCTACCCACATCAATATAAACTATAGGTATAATACCTATTTATTAATTTTGTTGGTCGTACAACAAGTGTATCCCAATGAAATTATTAACTACATACTTATAACTTTTAATTTTTTCATTGTTAGAGACGAGGATGTAATTCTCTTCTTCATCCCCGCCCGACACTACATAAAATATGGATTCTACCTCTCATTCATGCATGTTTTATCCGTACTTACCTATGGACATCTTAATCCGTTTCAAGGGTTATTCTACATTTCTACAATATTCCACCAATTTGATCCCCTCACATGGGTCATTTTACATTTCTACAAATTTTCTACCAATTTGATCCATCATGTGGGTTATTCTACCTTCCCAATTTGCTAGGCATACCTGTGATGATTCTCACGGTCCCACATGTATATATGCTTCTTGCTAAAAAGTTATTTATTTACCCCTTTTGACTCGTGCATCATGCCACGAAGTCATTTCCCACACTTTTGACTTGTGCAACTTGCCACGAAGTCAATTTCTACACGTTGACTTGCGCATCTTGCCACAAAGTCAATTACCACACTTTGACTTATGCGTCTTTCCACAAAGTCAATTTCCACACTTTGACTTGCGCATCTTGCCACAAAGTCAATATCCATACTTTGACTTGTGCATCTTGCCACAAAGTCAATTTCTTATCAATTGAATTTACATATTTTAATGATCCATTTATCATCCAATTATCAATAAAGGTATGCTACACCTGTTCTACCATACCCACTTACCATTCTTTCTGACCCCATATGTGATTTTATCAATTTATAAGAATCCATATGTATGGTAGGGGCTAATACATGGCCAGTGTATTAGTAAATCCTACCATACACATGACGTCCTATAAATCACTACGTCACATTATGAGAAAGATGAATTTTAACTTATGTCTTATTTCTTTACCTACCCATAGACAACTTATTGGGTTATTTTTCATTTGGATATCTATCCTCCCTACTGTCATACCTTTATCCACATTCATATTCTCAACTTCATTACGTCTACATTCTACTTACTACTTACTAAACTAATAAATCATACCTTCTACGCATTCCTTCCAACATGTACAATATGTCTTTATGTACGTGCCATGTTTGATTTGAGACTTCCTTCTTTCTTTCATTTTCCTAAAGTAGGAATTTATGCTCTTCACCCTCTGATAGATGACCTTTCCATCTGTTCCACATGTTCCAGGGTTTGCCTTGGACCGCGTCCCAGAGGCCTCTTCATCATCCAATTTAGCTCACCTTAACAAAACAACTCAATTAGTTATGTCGTATCACGTGAATTATTAATAAAATCTACCTTCGGGTCATAATCGAGTCTTGGATTGTACAGGTCACTAATCTCAAGAGCACACGGGTTTGAGTTCAAGTACTTACCTTCTTGTACTCGATTTCACTCAACCCGGGCTCTGATACCAACTTGTAACACCCTTAAACCGTTCTAATAGAAAATACGCAGCGGAAATACGAACTAGAAAATTTCTTGCTTTATAAAAACACTCCGAATGTTTGAAAACATATCTCCAAGATAATATAGGTGTTACATCGTTTATTGTTTCTCAATTTCATTCAATATAACTTATCTTTATTAGGTAACGTGACCGCGACCCAGTACAATCCGCGTCCTGACTCGATCTCCAACCATTCCTTGCTTTGTGAGGTAGACTAGACAACCTGCAACCACCACATAACTATTTCGTTAGTTCATTAAGTGATTTCATGCAATTATTCACAATGTGGAGATAACATCCAACAATACTCAATGATCATGTCCATCCGCCTTATGCAAATTCGGATCCGATCTCTTGATCCTAACCTCCAATTTCCATGCATTCATACTTACATACCTACATCTTTACTACCATCCTCATAACAAAATGTTAATAACACAACAATACATACGCGCATACGAATCTCAGATACAAGTTATCTTTACCTGTCATTCTATTCTCCATTCATGTATTTACTAGGACAACATGACATCTCTGATCTTATAACCAATCTACACGTAATGACCAACCTTTACATACATAACACCTTCACACTTACCCGAGTGTAAGGAACCTATGCATACACTCTATATCGTAATCATCCAATGCGTGACAACTCTACTTACCAAATGGTTTACCTCATGTATAACCTTGCATAACTATATAATTTAATCAAATAGTTACACCCGTGAATAAATGTATCCCTTCCTCTCTCTCTCTCTCTCTTATATATATATATATATATATATATACACACACACACACACACATACACATACTCTATACATTGTATCATTCATTCTTATGCCATATTTGCAAATCTCTGGTATGTTTATGCTTAAAATACCTTCACTTCATTTTTTTATCCTTGTTGACCCATTTATCCCAACTACTTTCATTGTTTTGAGGTGAACTATACTTGTTCACTAACAACATCCATTCATTTGTCTTACTACAAATTATCATTTCATTCTTGTTTCCTATTATACATTAATACAAAAACCTGCATTTACTAAACTAAGAGTTTAGTTCATAAGTTACTTACCTTTGCCTAAGGAGTGTTTTCGTTCATTCCATCCATTTGACCCGTTATCTTTAATTCCGTGTCATTCCTACTTTAACAGCAAGCCAAACTTGCAAACCATTAGAACATATAACGGGTCACTTTATGAAAATAGTGCACTTTATGTGTGCACTTTATAAAAATAGTGCACGCCATAAGTTCAAGACATCTTACTTTTTATTCACCAATAAACCAATGTATAAGTTTTGGGATATAATTAACACGGTTAATCCATTCACCCAAGTGACCCGTTTGGGTGATTCTCCCATTATTGACTTAACCAACTATCATGACATTATGATCACCCATAACAATTAAATCCACCAAATGAGTTAACATAAAGTTTATACCCACATATCCATCCTTTCATTATTCTCATTATTCATACACATGTGAATTCAATTACATAAATAGAAGTTAAGTTTTGGGAATAACTTACAAATGCGAGTAGAGGTCGAAACCATATCAAACGAACTCCGATTTAGGTGATTTAGGAGTCCACGAAACCGTCTCACCAAGACCTGCAACCCCTATTACTTTCTGTCACCTGAAACTGCGACCACCATCGCTGAAATGGCAAAACAGTGGCTGGAAAACAATTTTCGAGCTGCTGTCTTCTGGTTAGTAAAAACCCCTCTTCCAGGCCTCTAAATCGTAAACCCACCGTTGGATATGATCGTCTATATGTTTTATAGCTTCTGTCAAAATTTGAGAACGATCCAACGGTTCAATCTTCGGGAAATCCCAATTTATGACAGGTAGAAAACCTTATGATTGCTAGGCCTAGAGAACTTGATTTCTTCAACATGCAGATCAAACCTTCAGTTTTAGGGCTTCAATTGGGGTTGATTTGAATTTAAGGGTTTGGGGTGTTCTTCCTCCCAAATTGATCGATCCTAATTCTTTTCCCAGGAGTTCTCTTTTGTTTTTCCCCTACTTAACCCACTACTTTGTGTTGTTCAAGTTCAGCCCTCCCTATTAGATGTTTGTCAATTTATGTTAAAACATGGGTTACTAACTTGTCACCACATATTTAACCAACACTAGTAACCAAGTTAACCTCTTTTTCATACAACAAGCCATAACATAGTTAACTCTATTCTACACAACCAAGTTAGTCACCAAGAGCTACTAACGATAAATGTATTTGGGGCGTTACAATCATATTGTGTTTGTTAATTATATTTTACAATTAAATAACACCTTTCAGAGACAATTGTAAGTGTTTTATGGTGTTTATATTCATAAAACATAGATAATCATAAAACACAATAGAACTAACCAACATTAGAGCATGATGAGTCCAAAACACAAACATATAGTCACTCGATACATCATACTACAATATACACTCATAGCAATCATAAACATAAAAACACACCGTAGTCATGTGATCTGCTTAGCATTGATCATAAAACACTCCCAAATGAAAACCATCAGAAAAAAACAAACACTAGTTTTAAGAACTCGAATTAAGCACCCTCGATTATTGTTGTTAAACAAAATGGCTAGCAACGTAGAACTTACGTTTGTATGTTAAAACATATCATTGATGATCATATTCCATGAATTTTCGTGATTATATATAGTTACCGAAAATAGGGGGTTTTGGATTTGGAAGTCACGTGAATGTAAGAAGTATTCATCAGTTTATGATTTTGTTTCCAAAATGTAAGGTGCGTTTTTACCATTATAACCTTTAAACAACTAAGCAACCATTAAAAATACAACACAATTTACAACATTGTCATGCATTTAATCATCACCCTAGATTAATGTAATATAATGGCCACAGTTATTTCTTACCCTTCCTACAAAACACCTCTTTTGTACAGGAACCTCACGCTATATATATATAAAGCATTGACAAGGAAATTTCAAGATGCCTAAAAGTTGACAACTTCTTTGGTTTGATGCATAAGGTACAACTTAAAATAAAGGTATATTAGTCCTTTTAACACTAATTACATTATAATAATCACATCTTAATTACACTTTAGTCCCCTCATCTTTATTAAATTCCATGATAATTTGTTAGTGGTTACACTTTATGCCTTTATATAAAACTAACTACCCTGCGATTTTTAAATGGGCATAACTTTTTAGTATGTTTCTATTTAAAATATAAAAACCCATAAAAAAGCAATTTATTCTTTTTTACTTTGAGTATATTATTTATTGTATTTTTAATTAAAATGATATATTACGTGATTAACAATGTCTATGGTTGAACAATAATTGAATTGTTAACCGAAACATATGAAACCAAAACAAAATCAACCTAAAACTGAACTGAAAATATATTAACCGAAAACCAAATTAACAAAAAATCGGTTATCATTTTTTAAATCATTGCTTAATCAAAATTAACCGAATATAACTGAACCATTCATATTTTCATATAGTTCTAGCTTTTATGCCTCCAATTCATGAATTTTATAGTATATAGCTACATTTCATGTATTTATGTCTCAATTTAATGTAACTGAATAAACCAAAGTGATTAATCGAAAACCGGTTGGTTAATAAAATAGACTAACCCATAACTTCGGTTTCATATTCGATGGAATATAATAACCGAACCAAGCACACCCTGACAGTGTCTCTGTTTCCTGTCGTATCACACGGGCAATCTGCTAGTATATATATACACACGCTAACACAAACCCACACACAAATTGACATTGTTTAACCTTATCATTATTATTTTGATAAAATTAGTGACATGCTTTTATTAATCTACCTTTAGTTGGAAATTTCCTTAAAAACAGACAGGTAAAGTATAATTGACTTTTTATTTACTCTATCCGTCTCATTTTAAATGTTTATTTTTGCACTTATTGTTGTCCCAAATTAAATGTCCATTTGTAAGCAATTTCTAGTTTTGCCCATAAAAGACAAAAGACAATCAAAGATTTAAAATAATAACTTGAGGATACTATTGTCATTTTACAAAATACAAACAAAAATTTCTTAATATGTGTGTTTGTGGGCCCAAGGGCATCTAAAATGGGACGGAGGGAGTATTTTACTACGATGAGCCGAATTGGTAGCGTTTGAACAACATCGCTTCGGATATCAATTGGGTCGGTATGGCTAATCCAAGTTCCATAACTGGTTATAAAATCTTGTCCCGTATCTGGTCTATTACCCGCAGGTATCGAAAATACCCATGAGTATCAGATATACCCGTTAGTGTTTGATAAAGATACTTGTTGGAATTTTCATGTATATATGTTGTTTTTACTTTTCTTTATAATTTTATATTTTGAATATCTATACAATATATTATGATAAACTAGTAAATTTACTCGTAACGCTTTGCGGCGATGTCAAAACGTACAATTACTCGAATTTATACCATCTAATGAAAATGTATTATGTTTGACCTGACTTGTTCGATCCGAACATAGCGTAATTGAAAACACATATAAAAATTAGCACGAACGAAAACATGTTATATTTGACCCGACTTATTTCCGAAAAAAAATGTCGAAACCTAAACTAAGTTGAATTTTTATTGACACGTACATAAAAATAAACAATGTAATAAACGTTAGTGAACTATGACTAAGGGTGCAAACGAGCCGAGCCGAGCTCGAGCTTGATCAGATTCAAGCTCGGGCTCATTTAAATTATAAAAGCTCGAGCTCGGCTCGATTCAAGCATTGTTCATAAAGCTCAAATCGAGAGGGTGTGAATGAAAATATAGAACACTTAAGAGCATAAAAAAAGAAAAATGTATGAAGTACTGAAAAAGAAAATAAAACAAATACAAATACAAAAGAAAAACAATAAAAGACAAAAGAAAAAAAAAGGTGCACTTTTCATAAGATATTTAATCCTTTGTTATTATATAGACTAACATACTATCATCACCATAAAAACTATTTGAAAATGTAAATGTATTATTGATTAAGGATGATCAAATGGTACTGGGTACCGTATTAGTCTTGAATTCCTGGTATTGAATCATTTTCGGTACCGTCATAAGTAAATTCGATACCGGTATTTTTTAGTACGATATCAATACCATGCTCATTCCTATTGTAGATTTAATCTGTACACCCATCTTCCTTTCTTTCTCTCTCCTACCCACAAACAACCCTCATAGTCGCCTAGAACCCGTATATAGTATCTGGACGCCCCTACCCGACTCTCCGGCGATGGTGTTCCTGGAATGGTATATTTTTTTTAAACATCAACTTTAATTAAAAACTAGTCGGCTCTAAATGCAGAACCGACCCACAAAACAGTCAACCCATATACAATGGATATTTACACCATTCCATCCATATAAGGTTATTGAACCTATCCCTATTTTTTAACCACAAGAACGCCACCGACTTTATACTAGCCAAAATGTTTTTAAAACTGGCCCCTATATCTTGAAAAACCTTATCGCTCCTTCCTTTCGAGAGTACCCAACATGTGACCATGATAATACCGTGTATAATTTTTCTCCTCTTCGTGCCTCCCTCCAATGCTTTATAAACCTCCAAAACATCTTGAATCCTGGAATGGTAGATGGTACCCAACTCTTAACACGGGTGACACCCCAGGTGTCCAAAATATGGATAGTTTAATGGTTTTATATGAAGTTACAAGGTGGGGTCCAAATAAACCTGGACGCAGGTGGTGATATGTTGGCGACTGTAACTTAAGAATCCGCGTAGTTCTAGTTTAAAAGCCAATTGAGTTCCAACTTGAATCAAAAACGCGTTTTTTCCATTTTCCAAAATTATACTAACCAATAATAAATTTTGGTTTTATTAAAAGGACAATCATATTTTTTTTTGGAAGGTGAGTGTCTCAGCGGATGGAACCAATCGACGACAATCGAAGAACGCGAGTTCGAGCCCGGGCCTCACAGAAGTGAGTGTGCCCGTAGGACTTACCGGTGCCAGCAGGACTGAACCCGGTTCAAACCGACCAGGCGGGAACCCCACTAAAGTGGGGAAAACCCTCCCCCCTCAGGATTCGAACCCATGACCTTTCGGTCAAGTGTCTTATCCCTCATTGGGGTGGCCAACTGGGCTAGCCCAGCTGGTTAAAAAAAAAAAAGGACAATCATATAACTTTTTATAATTATTTTTTTTAACAATATGGCAATATTTTACATACCTGTCTCTATGAAACTTTAGGACAACAAATTTATTTATTTATTTTAATTATAGTGATGAATTTTCTATGGTTCTTTGAAATTTAGGAATAACATGTAAAATTGTTGGCGCTTATAAGAGCATTCACATCCCATCGTCTATCCTCATTTTTATAATTTACCAAAAAATCACTATTTTCTTAATTTATTTCGTAGATTTTAAAAGTACATTTTACATCTCATTGCCCATCCATATCCCCTATAAGCTCTTTTTTATTATTTTTTTCTTTTTTTTTTCTATTTATAATATTACCTATCAATATTTTGTCTTATTATCACTTTCTCTTAAATTGAGAAAATGAGAGGTATAGAAGCCTCTAAATATGGGGGTTCCTAAAGAATTTTTGTAAAATTTATATGGGGATGGGATAGAGTGAGGTTTTTGTATGATTTTCTTAAATTTTAAGAATGTGGGTTGAAATGGAGGATGGGTTGTGAATGCTCTAAATTTTATTAAAACTTTGCCAGAAAGCTTTTTAAACTTTAGTATTTATTTTGGCGGACATTGAATAAAAATTATCAAAACTCGTAAAAAATATTAGAAAAGAAACTGATTTTTTTTTTGCATAAATGGGTGTTTTAGCCGAAAAAAGAAAATGAGTACAAATAGGTTGTCAATGAAAAAATGAGTGCAAATAAGTAGTTTGCTGATTCAATCAGCAAACTTATGTTAATATTTGTACTTTCCTACAGGTTGTTTTCAAATGTTGTTTGATTTTGATCAACTTTGCTGAATATGAATACAAACTTGATGAAGTTCGCTGACCCTATCCACAAACCTCTCCAAATTCGCTGATTAATTCCACACGTGTTGAAGTTGGCTATTACAGGCCCTATTTGTGTTAGAAAACTTACATTGTGATCGCCTCAACGCCTCTTATACATGAAGCTCGCGTATTTCCGAGTCTCTGTACTTTCTACAATAAACTATAACAGAAAAAACGAAATCATAGAAGTGAACCGGGCTTGTGTTTGACACAATTCCCTTAAACAGATTCTTCGTCTGTTCCCAGGGTACACCGGTTCGAAACAGTGGTGGTGCACTGCCGGACTATCCCACTTGCCTGAAAAATAATCGAACTTGGTTGCTACTGCTATGTATTCGAGTTGTGTTTCTAGTGTATGTGTGTTTCAAGAGTTTCTTCATGTATATTTCGCATGTCTCAAAATGAGGTACAAAGACTCATATGTATACATGAACTATGGCTAGTGAAAAGTCTCACATAATTAGAGACTTAAATTTTATTTATTAGCTATAAAACTCTATTCAAGCCTCATAAAGTATCTTTATTTGTCTTGAGTTAACCACATGAAGAATATAGTTAATAATTATAATTTCACTAAATTATAATTAAATCTACATTCACCTTATTTCCAACAATTTGCACTCATTTTATCATTGCCCACCTATTTCCACTCATTTTTTTCTTTTCTAAAACACCCATTTATGTTGTATGTTCTAGCTAAAGACATATCAAACCAAACTTATCGAGTCAATTTCATTCATAGTTTGACAATTTAGACTTACATCCATATATAGTTGACTTTATACAAAACGTGATAGTGTAAGAAACAATAACATGCCTACACGAGGAATTAACTTCAAACAAACCGCTACAAATTAAACAAAAACAAACCAAACCAAACCCAATTCTACGAGTCTAACAGACAATAACCAAACCAAAATCCATATATATTGTATGTTCTAGCTAAGCTAAGACCCGAAACACTCAAACATGATGTTGTTTGTATCTGATCAACATCAGTTAGGTAGGCCCTATTGCAGGTCCTTAAACGTTTAAGGCTTTGTCATCGTATAAAGTCACATAACAAAAACTTGTACATTTAAAAGATTTTATAAGCAATAAAAGATTAGCAGAAATGGGTTTAGAGTTGAGACAAAGAAAATGTGAGGGAATAATAAGCACAAAACCACAACCACAAGAAGAACCACAAAACAATGCATGTGAACCCAAAAGCAACCAAACACCATGTCTTATCCCTCCTTTTTTGTTTTTGTTTCCAAAGTTTTAACCCCCCTATTAATTTGGAGCCTTTCTTTCTCCCTTTATCCATTTCCTTATTTTTTTCTAATAATTTTTACAATCACATTTACCTAAATATGTGAACAGACAGGGGCGCAACTTAGTTGGGGCGGGGAGGGGCGGCTGAAACTAGTGACTTCCGACCCCCCGAACCTTCGGGTCAAGCTTCGCCACTGTGAACGGAAACACAGGATGGTGCAAAGGGGTCCGTTGATTTTCAACATTTCCAAAATTTTTAATAATCTATGCATGTTAAATAAGTAAATGGTTCACCACATGGTAATATGTTGCAATTACGTGAGCACATGGTCTTTTTCCCACTTTATATTTCACTGATTCGTATTCTATTTCTTAACGTAAAAAGATTACTATCAAAACACTTGTACATAATTTCAATGATATCATATTTCAAAATATTGTTTTATAATTCTTAAACTTCATTACTGTCTTATATTAATTTCCTTTGTTCAATATGTGTAATACATACGGTTTTAACATACCCTCAGTGCCAGGCCCATCGTTTTATGAAACTAGGCTATTGCCAAGGCGCCCACAATACTTGGGGGCTCCGAATTCTACATAAGGGTTTCGTTTTGTTTGTTTTTTATACGACTCTAAATTGAGATTTTTTTTTTGCAAAAATAAAAGAATCTAATCATCCAGCTCACTCTCTTAATATGTTTTTATTTTGAAGAAAATCTTGACATCTTGGAAAACCAAGCATTAGTATCATCAACATTTATGAAAAATAATAAAATGTAACCGATTAGAAGAAAATAATTGTATCAATTCTATTCACAAGGAAAGAAGCCTTTTATTTCTTCGCTCAGGACCTCCAAAATAATTGAGCTGATTATCCGTACCCTTAATGTATAGAATGTAGATAACCACACAATCCTAAATATTATTCTAGTAGAATAAGATAAAATAAAGTTTTATTTTCATATCTTTTGCTATTTCAAACTTTTACTAATAAAGAAAATTTTATTAAAAATAAATAGGTGCTATGATGCCAATGACCTCCAGCCCAGCTGGGGAGAGGTGGGAGGGTTTACCTCTTCGGAGGGTTCCCGCCCGGGCTTGGTCTTGAGTTCGAATCCTGCACACCACGAAAAAATTCCTTGTAACGGTTTGAGATAACTTCAAAGTGGACACCGGTGCGTGGGTAGTGATTCGAACTCGGGTCTAGGGGTTGTCTGTCGATTGGTTTCACCGCTGAAGTACACCTTCCGAAAAAAAGGTGCTATGATTATAAGAAGTTAAATAGGGTTAATAAATCATCTAAAAGGTTATTAAAATTATAAAAGTGGTATCAACTTTTAGTTATTTTGCCTATTATTTTATGAGGAAACGTAGGCATATGGAAGAACATTTAGAGATATGGTATGGTCACGGGGCTTTGTCACTACTTCAAATCCAAATGGAGGTTTTTATCTGCTTCCTCATCCTAATAAATAATCACTCATAAATAGATGCTCACTAGAAGCACACTGTTTACATAAATTCATGTCATCATGTATACTGAATTTTTTTGAACGAATCTTGTGTATTGATTTATTTACGTTCAAAAAAGTAGCTGGAAACCCGTACGTTGCAACGAGATTTATGTGTGCAATATTTTCATGTGTGCATATCGTTGTCATCGATTCTATCAATTTGGATCAAGTGATACCATAAACAACAAAAAGGTATAATCTTAACACCTAACGTTTAACAACAAATCATGTACAATTTAGGTACAAATCAAACCAAACACAAAGAGACATAAACCCTATACGTTAACATAATCAAACCAACTTACCAGAACATAATGATGGCCATAAATCTAGCGTTGTGTGTTCGCTAAATCCAGTTGGTGTCGTCTTGTTTCACAATTATACACACTTGAATGACCGATTTGAAAAGAGTGATTTCAAGATTTGATTACGCGATAAATATGATTAGATGTTTTTTTTTTCTATAGTTGACGATTAGAAAAGAATGTGAAACCCTGATGGATACGTCAAAGAATGCTTGAACAAACATGAGGATCAAGGGCAATAAAGGAAGAAAATGGTAAAATAACTCGGATTTGAGCATAGACTTTTCATATGTCATTTTAAAATGTGTATAAAAATACCTTTGTGGTCATCCTATTAACTTAATAATGATTAAATGTGATTTTCTAAGGTGAAGGAAGAGAATGTTAGGTTGTCAATGAATGCTTGAACAAACATGAGGACTAGAGACAATAAGGAAGAAAACGGGAAAAGAACAAGGATTTGAGCATAGGCTTTTTATATGCCAACTTAAAATGTGTATAAAATTACCTTTGCGGCCATCTTATATATTTAATAATGATTAAATATGGTTTTCTAAGGTTGAAGGAAGAGAATGTTAGGATAAGTCAAAGAATATTTGAACAAACATGAGGACTAGAGACAATAAGGAAGAAAACGGGAAAAGAAAAAGGATTTTGAGCATAGACTTTTTATATGCCAACTTAAAATGTGTATAAAATTACCTTTGCGGCCATCTTATTTACTTAATAATGTATTATAGTTTATAGATATAGATTATGTACGTGTATTTATTTACTTTTTTCAATTAAAACAAAGGATTTGCTTTTTTACACCTGTGGTAATTTATAGCGTAACATACAAAAATAACTTTCATTATGTATTTCTTATTTTTTTACGTTAGTACATATGTGTTATAAATAAACATACGTATACAACAAGACATAGACACGTACAAATGGATGGGATGGATTCTTATCATACAAATGTCGTGGTTTTCGACGCTTCATTGCATCCTCCACATGCATTATCTCCATGCGTTCTTCAAACTCGTATAAGATATTATTATTATTATTATTATTATTATTATTATTATTATTATTATTATTATTATTACTAAGTATATTCAAAATATAATACAACATTAACATTCATTGATCCACCCGCCTTTTTAATTAAAATAGGATCATAAAATTAGTCATTGGATGTTATTAGTTAAAAGAAGTTACTATTCAATTCCTAACCTAACTAGATTTGTTTATATTAATACTGTGAAGATTACAAGCCCATTAATGTGTGACAAATAAAGATCGTGAGTCCTCATAATGCTATCAAGATTTCATGTTTTCATTGTGAATAAATAAACAGTATAAAACTGAAATAGCTACAAGCTAGGCAATTAAATGTAGTGTTCTGAAGAGTCAAAGACGCCAATAAAGGCTTTGTACCCCAAAATTTGTGGAACAAAACTTCGAACCCCCAAATATTAGTGTTGTCAATATTACAACATATTTCTTATAATGAGACGAATGTAACCTTGAAATCATCATGTTCATTAAATATGGATCTATGGAACAAATCCCGGTTGAAATGGGATGATGAATGGGATGCAAACACTATATTCTTTCATGGTACTGTAATATAAGAAAAGACAAAGAAGCCAGAAGCCAAATTAACGGGCTATCTATTAATGGACAACGAGTGACAGACCCAGATAAGGTCACAAGTCACAACTTATAGTTTCGATATTTCAATCATCTACGCTTTGTTTTGGACACAGTTTTCATGTGATCCTCCCATGTAGTAAAACACAAATGCCTTATATAATAATTATTTCAATCAAAATATAAATAATTTTTTGTGTCCAAAATTAAGTGAAAAAAAAAAAAAACGTTCTCCACAAGATTTCCAGCAGACCATGCCCCGATTTTGACATATACCATGTGTTGTTAAATTTTGTGTTTTAGAAAGACTTCTGTATTGGTTGGTAAAATTGACAAATCGTATACTCATTTGGCTTTGGTAATGTATTACTGTGTGTTGTGGACGTGTGAGCGGGCCTGCGCGAGTGAGCCACGAGCCACGTGGCTCATGAACGCTACAACACCTACACGTGAATGGCGACGCGAGCGAGTAGGCGGGACCCTGATCACGTGGGCTAGCGAGGAAATAAAAGGAAGAGTTTCAGGTGGGTAAATTGCCATCACTCACCTTGAACCACAACCACAACAGGGTCAAGTGAGTGAACTCAAGCTTTATCCATTGTCATGTCAGCGTCCAGGTGGCTTGAAATGATCAGAGGCGAAGGATCTTTGGGGCCAGGGGTGGCCCTGGCCCCTCTGTTTTTTTTTTTGCGCAGTAATGGAAAATTGCGATTTTCAAAGGTAAACTGTTGAGTCCGGCCCCCGCCGATTTGCCACTACCGATCGATAAAAATTGAGTCCGCCCCCCACCCCCCGACTCAACTTCCAAGCTTCACCCCTAGAAATGATAGGATAATATTTATGCTCACCTTAAGCCACAACACATAGCCTTATGCCTTATATATGGTGTTTACTTTTATGCCAAGAACCCAAATGAGCTAAGGGAAGAACAACGAACCTCATAATGGATTGAACAAGACTCGTATATAGTTGTGTATTTTGTACAAATAACTATAACTGTGATGTCCTTTGGATCATGTATTGATCAAGTCTACCAGATTGTAGTTGTAAACTAATATAGTATTTTTTTTTATGGTTCTATGTTGTTATATGATATTTTAAAATATTTAAGACAAATTTAAGAAATCAGTTTGAAAATTAGATTTAGCATATATAAAAATGGCATGCAAAATGATCATCATAAACAAATGGGGCCAATGCGTTTATATTCATTTGTATCAAATGTTTATATTTTTACTGTATCAAAATAGTGAGTGTCTTTGTATCAAATATTCATAATTTTATAGCTATATTTTATAGCTATAAGATAAAATAAAAATGCATTTTATAATATTTGATCATATAGGCTGTAGGCATCACCAATAACTACATAACTGGAATTCCTCCACACGTTGTGGCGAGAATTTAACATATAAACAAAAAACAAAGTTACGTACCCATATGACATACTCGTAATTGGGTCGGTATTAGTTCAATCGTACCTTGTAATTGGCTAGAGTACAGTGTGTGGTCCACAACAACTTTTTGATCCTTAGGGGCTGGCGAGACTTTGTTTTCAGAAGATTAGGGTTTTTTATTCAGAAAGGGATGACAACGCAGTTTGTTGCTCGTTTACTTGCTATCATTATGTACTTTGCCATTTATTAGTTTTATTTTACGGCTACGCTAATAACTTAGGCTAAAAAAATTCTCACCACAGCTCATGGTGAACTTCCACTGGTGATTTATGATTACATTATGTCGGTGAAATATATTAGAACTTTTAAATAAACCAAACACTTCAATATGTATGTCAAGCAGAACATTCAACCTAATCATCTTGTAAGCATTAAAAAATAAAAGTCAATTTAACATATTCTATATAAACGTAATTAATCATAGGTAGGTGAGGTTACGCGTTAATTCGAGTGTTAGTTTGTCAGTACGTTTGCATTGAGTAGGACTGGCCATAGGAATGTTTTGTTTAAAACCGTGTTTTCTAAAGCCTACAGTCCCCTCCGTGAAATTTTTACTTTGTATATTGTTTGATTTGTTTCATATTGTCAGTATTATTATAAATAAAACTTTCGAATCTAGAAGAAACTAACTAGTGTTAATATTAAAGTCACCAACTTTTTCAATTTTTATAAACATAGACACACACTTGAGTGTCTTGTGTATTCTATACTATATGCTATACTGAAATTCATTTTTTTAAATTATACACTTAAAGGTTTAACTTACACACTTCCTAAACAAATTCTTTAACATATATATTCAGCATGAACCTCTTAAGTCTACACACTACTTAAATGTATATAATGGAGAACATGATAAATATTGATACCTGATAAGTTGGTGAGTTCGTAAACTGATGCAAAGAAGGTATTAGAGGTCGACATCTTGTCGGTTTGACTGAATTCCTTTTTGGATGTATAGTTCTGATTGTTTTTGGTGTTCTTGATGAACACCGTTGAGAGAGAGAGACAGGGAGGGAGGGAGAGAAAGAGGAAGACGAATTTCTGAATAGTAATGGTGTTTTCTTGTGTCAATCCGTTAATCACAAATAATCTCTCTATAGACAATTAGGGGACATCCCATTAAGTTAGTAAGGGTATTTTCATCCATCAAGGAAATACATGTTATAGGGATATATTAATAACTGATCACTAGCACAGTGGCGAAGCTTGAGCAGAAATTTCGGGGGGTCGGAAGCCACCGGCTACGGGGGGTCGAACGTGTATACCAAAAAAAATTCTATACGGATACTATATATATAATCGGAATTTCTGAGCGAAAATTTCGGGGGTCGGACGCCCTCCCCTCCCCTATGAAGCTACGCCAATGACTAGCTGATAAATGATTATAATGACCACATATAAATATATAGATAAGATATATTTATTCTTACATTCTCTCAATTGGCCGAGTAATCATTTATTATAAGCATTAGATTAGTCTGCAGATTGTTAATACTCATTTTAGTTGTAAACCTAAACTGTAGCAGAGAAATACAACAGAGAGTCGGTATTCAACTTAAGACCCAAATTAATCAGAACATATTTAAAGACAAAAAATTAAATTCAAAGGGAAATGTCATTAATAAATGTAAGTAAGTCCAATATGCAACTAAATAAGGTCTCTAGTAAAGTCCATCTTTGAAACATGTTTTTCAAAAACTTTAGGTGGGAGATATTTAGTCATCGGATCAGCAAACATATCCTTAGCACTTATATACTCAGTACAAAGATTATTTTCCTCAACTCGCTCACATACGAACATGTACTTTGTATCAAAAAATTAAACCCGCTCCAGTCGAACGGTTACTATTCGGGAAACTAACAGAAGCCGAGTTTTCACAATAAAGCTTCAATGATCTATAAATGGAATTAACTACTTTGAATCCAGTGATAAGATTCCTAATCAACATTCAATGACAGGTTGCGTTGTAAACAACAATGTAATCTGTGACCATAGTGGATGTTGCAGTCAAACGTTATTTATGACTTTTCCATGAGATAGGTCTGCCTGCAAACATTAAGATATAAAATGAAGTGGATTTGTTGTCATTTTTGCATTTAGCAAAGTTAGAGTTAGATTATCTTACTACTTCCAAACTTCCACTTCTTCTATAAGTTAGTTTATAGTCTCTCATCTCTTATAGATATCGTAGAACTTTCTTTGCTACTTTCCAATGAAATAGCCCATGATTAGTTAGATAACGAGCTAGCATTCCAGTGACAAGCGATATCTGGAGGAGTACAAACTCGCATACACAAGGCTACCAACTACTGATGCATTAGGTATCATTCTCATTTGTTCCTTTTCAAGCTCAATTTTTGGACACTGGAAGAGACCGAAGACATCTCCCTTAGCTATTGGAGTTGAAGTAGGTTTATAATGTTGCATGTTATAACGTGTGAGGCCACTCTCAATGCAGGCCCTTTAGGATAAACCTAAGATCCTATTGTGTCTATCTTGGTGTATTTCGATGCCAAAAACATAAGAAGCCTCTCTAATGTCCTTCATGTCGAAATTACACCAGAGTAGGCACTTCGACTCATAAAACATGTCTAAACTATTACTTGCCAATAAAATATCATTAACATATAGGACAAGAATAGTAAAGTTACTCTGGATCGTAGGTGCATTAATTCACTTTATTCTTCATGACTTCATCAAATTATAGATACCATTGACATGAATCTTGTTTCAAACCGTATACGGATTTATTCAACTTGCAGACAAAATGTTTTGGACCTTCAGGTTTAAAAATAAATCTCACTTTCTAGTGTTCAAATTTCCATTCGGAACTGGTTTTTCTTTAAAGAACCATTTGCATCCTATGGATTTTGCACCATTAGGTAATTTAACCAAATCTCAAATGTCAATTTTCTTCATGGATTCAAGCTCATCATTTATGGATTTATTCCATTAAGAAAACTGATCATTGTTAATGGCTTCATTACATGAGGCGTGACCAGTAAGCTTTCCGGTATCCACTTCCACTTCAGTTAGAAAGGTTACATAATCATTTAAGTCTGTAGGCATTTTGGGCCAAGATGACCTATAAGCTGGTTATTGGGTTCAACCTTGTCTTGATATTGATCATTTTATGTGCCTTGACTTTTTGGTGTGTTAAGATCTAGTTGTGAAAGTATAGGTGCGGTGATATGAGGTGCAACTTCGTTTATAAGAAGAATAACCATAGTTACTAGCATTCACTGAAAGCAAAACTGTTTACTTGTGTATAGACCAAACATGTTTTCAAAATGAGAAATACTTGTCTTCAAACAAACCCATGATTTATAAATTATTTGCAATCAGATTGTTTACACGATTCTAAACCTGCGAACTCACCAACTTTATAGTTGACGTTCTTAAGCATGTTTTTCATGCATCTTTTAACTATGGAACGGTTGGAATAGGTGGAACCTTGTGTTTGGGTTAGGCGTTCAACATGCTTGAAGTCTTAGTTATACTTTCCACTGTGCTGCATTAATGACAATTGTCTCACTCCGCGTTTCCGCCTTAGACGGGGTGTGACAGATTGGTATCAGTACTATAGGTTTCAGCGAATTAGGTTTCCTTAGCGATACCTAGGCTTTAACCTTAATCTTATTAGGGACCGAGTGTAACACCCGAAATTTTGAAAACTTTATTTTAATAATATTAATCCATTAAAAACATGGGTTAAGTTTTATTTTTACATAAATACACATATGCTAAACACCAAGACTTTTCTAGAGTAAAATGGTGGTCAGTTAGACATTGTAAAAAAACTTAAGGACTAGAGATGTCATATATGCAACTAGGGTGTGAATATTATCAAAAAACAAGAAGGTGTGATGGTCAGACATTGTGGTAGACCAAAACACCACAAACACACACTCATTCTAAACACTGATTTCTTCACATTCAAGAGAGAAAATCAAGGTGAATCTACTGCATGTTTGCATAAAATGAATCACCATCAAAATCTGAACAAGAGGTATGTTAAATCTTTTGATTTGGTGATGATCTCCAAAAGTAGGGTTCTTAATGTTAACTCTAGTTAGTGGGGAAATCCTTAATTTATGAAGTAGGCTAGCTTGTATGAATATAGGGATATCAAATACCTAACCTCAAACCTCAATTGTTAATATTGGGGGTGAAATCATATTATCTATAATGGGAAGGGTGGGGTTTGACCCCTTGGTGAAAACCCCCAAGGCCTTGACTAAAATCTGGTTTATAATGCTTGTTTATGAACTTATGTTGCTAAATTATAATAACAACGGGTTAAATGATTGAAAAAGGTTAGATTGTAAACTAGAAATTAGACTTATAAATTCACTAGTCAAAATGTGCTCACCAAGTGTTTGATAAAACGCTTCAATGAAATGCGGATTAATAAGTTATTGGGTGAAAATCACATCCGATAACTTGGATTCTTGTATGGTATATATATCGTGGAACATTGATAATAGGTTCTAACGATAATTTGGTTTGCTCAAATAGGCGGATCAAGTGGAGTCAAGGCGGTTAAAAGCGAGACGGATACTCGCCAAAAGGGAAGCCTTGAGGTACGTCGTTCATACGAGTTTATTTATATAATTCCCTAAGTTGTTGATGTTGCATTGTTGATGAGGTTTGTTAATGATAAGAAAGCGGTTGACCAGGTATTAAGGTTAGGTACTATGATAGACTTAAGGATTTATGAGAATTTGATATAGATAGACATGATGAGAAGAATTGTTGTTTATAGTCCTAGAAACCATAGAGGCATAGATAATGTCCGAGACATGATCCTATAGTGAATGGCTATGGTAACCTAGACAAAATATGACCATGGGTATAGTGACACCATTTTGACCTTGAAATGCGTCAAAATGGACGAACTCATGACTATTGAGCATTAGACGTGTAAGACCAAGGCATAGACAATCCCCAATGCGGATTTTAGTGCCCGAGGCATAGTTCATGATAAAATCGCTTTAGAACAAGTCTACGACGACTAAGGCACCCAAATAAGTCGTGAAAAAAATGGTTCAAAATTGTACATGACCAGATTAGTCAATCTGAACGGCCGTTCGGAATAACTGAACGACCGTTCGAAATGGACGAAATCCATGTGAAGCTTCTGTAACCACTGAACGGGCTATTTGCCTGGGCGAATGACCGTTCACCCAGATAGTCAGGGTGAACGACTGTTCACCTGGACGCTACTGTTAATAGACTTCTTTAGTCGCTTTGAGTTGTGTTCTAAGCTTACTAACCTCGTGTATTATCTGTGTGACAGGTTGTAGGTCTAATGGGGCATCCGGACGGAGGATCAAGCAAGCAAACCAAACCGAACACGTTTATTTTGGAAGCCTTTTGTATAGGGTCGTATAAGAACATGTTTGTGTCCAACTAACGACGTTTTCCGCTATGTTTAAACTCTGTAACTAGGTCTGAAGTTTGTTTAAAACTTAAATTCTGTATGTTTTTGGAAACATGCCTTGTTGATAACGGTGATGTATAAACTTAACGCGATGTTTAGAATGGAAATTTATTATTACCCTCTTAATCATGTTTTAATATTGGGTTAGAGGGTAAGGGCCTTACACTGAGACTACTAAGAACGCCTAATACTTGAACATGTAAATTCCAACCGTTGCCTGAGAACTTGAGTCACCCTTGATTAACACTAGCATGGTACTTGCTACATTGATGTTATAGACAACTAGACTACATATGTGATTACTATCTAATACATGTACTTATGTGAAAACCATAGATACCTGTATTACGACCCACAATAGAAGAATACTAGAATGATATTGTAGGGTAAATTTACAATTACACTTGATATCACGTAATTGCAAATTTACAGGTACTTGAGAATTCTGGGAAATTTTATTGTGCTGACCTACGTATAACGTAATAGTTGTTTAATACTAACATCCCGGATATAGTCATCAGTCATCCCTTACTGTGTCATTATAAATTTGGTTTTCCTATTTAGAAAATTCCAACAACCCAGCTTAAGATCTTGACACCCTCGTTCTTATTTCCTTGGGATCATACTTTTATCTTCGGGCTAGTCATAACATGTTAAACATGTTTTCACATCTCAAGTATGAGAATATCTTGATGACACATGTGCTGGTCTTTTGTTTTTCATGTGCAAACATAGTTCAAATCTTCAGAATTTACTAATCATACTTTTGACAAACATTTCATTTGTTCAAAAACATTATGAATCTCCCCACGACTATCTTATAAAATCGCTTTTGTAAGTGACGAAACTTTTAGTGCAACATTTCTAATCTCTATATGTCCTCCGACCCATTCGCTTCATATTTCATCCTTGTTTACAAATAACTTTACAGATTACGGTATTCTAATTCATACGGATGCTTGAAACGTCTACTAACATCTCGTTCGGTTTGACCTTTGAGTCTTAGATCTTCTTCACAGCCGTTTAGTTCGATAATATCCCACCCCGATAGTACCATCATGTGCTTTGAGACTTTCATTGTTTAATAACTCGTAAATAAACTCAAAAGGGTATCACGACCTGAATTTCGTGGACGAGATTCTTTCAACAGGGGGAGAATGTTTGACACGCACCAAATTTATACGTCGAGTCGATACAACTAGCTGGTTTTGCTTCATTATGTGCCTAGACTAAGTGTATCTGTGGGCGTCAATGTTTGAATAATCATGTGGAATTACCCTACCCGAACACCATGAATATCATAAGGATCAATAAGTACAAACATATGTATGGATTCATTCTATTTTCAAATTATAAATATATGCAAGTGTATAGATAATCTTCAATAAAATCTTATGGATTCAAACTATTTTTATAATACAAATATATATATATATATATGTATGCTATTAATGGCAAAACAAAAACCATAACATATGAATACATATTCATGTCCATCTTATGTGTGTGTGCGCTTGAATTTCGAACCAATAACATATACATATACACACACGACCGTATGCATGTATGTGTGTGTTGAACTTCTTAGCCAATGTTATCATAGAAACAAACATACACACAAACAAGATCAAACAAAACACAATTACCCAAGCTTACACCAACATAGAGCCCTTAGCCACCCCTCTACACTAATCCTCATGTTTGTTGACTTCCAAAAATGATGAACCATGTCCCAAGAATCGGCTCACAAAATCTCAAGCCAAGCACCATGAACCATGTGGATCACTAATATTGGCCCTTGTCCAACCTTCACACTCTTCCAAGGTCTTGTTGACTTCCCAAAATGCTTCCTTCCAAGTCGAAAAGACAGCTCCATCATTCCAAGATGAGCATGCGATTTCAAATGTCAACAACTTATACCTATATAGTAACCTCCTTTTCATTCACAAATCCCACATAGTTTGACCATCCAAAGATAACCCACACCCCCTACCCACTATTTATCCCTTAGCTACATATATAGGGCCGAAGCCATTGGTTTTTCCCACACCACACTTTGAAAACAATCTCACAACCCTCACACACTAACACACCTTCTCCCTTTCTCCCTTACCCTCGGGCGAACCAAAACAACCCCCACCGAAGCTTTTATTGATCGCAAACCACCCCCTCGACCCAACCCAAAAGATTCAAGTGTCTAGAAGCTATAGAGTGGAAGCACACCTCAAGAATCGACCTACACTCTTTTATTTTTGGATCACTTTGTGGTATGTTAAACACTAATCAAACTTGTTTCTATATCCCATCTTTCGTAATCATGTTCACCCGACCATCTATGATATATTACCACACTAATATAACAAGTTATAGAGGATAAAACTTACAAAAATTGGATCTATACACAACATAAACAAACGCGTATACATAGATAAATGATATATGCACACACAAGTGTACGTGTATATACACACATACATACTTGCAAATACACAAGTGTATGCGTGTGTATAATGTCGGATTTGAGGCATAAAAGTAGGTTTTGAACTCAAACATACACATACAATTTCATGATATTTAAGAAACATGTGTTAAAAATAACTAAGCATGTGTTAACTAAATTTTTAACACAAGAGTTCTATAACATATTTTACATAAGAATTCTTAACGTGTGTTAACATGAGGTATCATATGGTAACTTGTGAACCCGGTTTTGACGAGATTAGTTATTTTTACGACTATACACGAACGGGTCTAACGAGGATTTACAAGAACTACAAGTTAAAAACGTAAATCTTTTTGAAAGAACAAGCAATGTTATGTAATAATACTATGTACATGTATTCTAAGGACATACAAATCAGGTGAACAACTTGCATGTTAAATAATCGAATATCAAGAGTTAAGTTGTCCTTCTAAATTCTAGGGTACTTTAGTTCGGGCTCCAGTTCATTCGAGCTTTTCATTTGCTAGTTTACTCGTACGAACACAAGGTGAGTTTCGTTGCCCCTTTTTACTATTTTCATATTTTGGTGGAAAACATGCTTGCATACAAAATTCATTAGGAACTTGCTTAAAAACTTGTTTTACGAACTTGCTTACAAACTTGACTGCAAACTTGATTACATACTTGACTACATATCTATTTAAATAGTTGGAATCTTGTTGCACTGTTCTATACGCATATTGACAACATGACAACATAGTTTGATACGTATGTTCGCGACCTACATTTTGTGTTACATGAGTTAGACAACATTATCACAAAAAAGTTCCCTGACAACTATAACCATTAACTTAGCAATAAGCCATGGATCATATGAATAGTACTATCTGGTTTGACGCCTCCTTTCATAGTTAGTCGCGCTAACCACGACCGTTGTGTCAAATGATTGCATATTATCCATGTTTTCAATCTCCCGTGATAAGGCATTGGTTGGGCGTACAAGGAAGTCAGGGTTTGGTTATAGGGCTCATGGTAACTACAACAACACTATTGGACATATGTTAACAAAATGGGATCACTTGCATTCATGGACAACAAAACATTTACATGCATACATGGACAACGAAACCCTATTATGCATTCATGGACAACAAAATCGTTTATTAGCATTCACTGAAAGCAAAATTATTTACTTGTGTATAGACTAGGGGTGTTCAGAAAAACCGAAAACCAAATAAAACCCGTAAACGAATCGTAACCGTAACTGAAAAAACCGATCCGAACGATGAATTTGGTGTTTGGTTTGGTTTTAACCGAAACCGAATTGTTAATTCGGTGTTTGGTTTGGTTTTTGGTTCTACATTTTTTTATTAAATAAAAATAATAACATTTAATAAGCCATATATAATAAAATAAGCTCAAATATTAAATGTAAGCCCAATCCAAAATAAAAGCCCACTTATTTCTATGATGTTTATGTTTGTGTGTACTATTTTTTGGATTTGTTTGTTTTATTTTGCTTTTAAACTTTATTTTACAATATATTGCGTGGTTTGATTTTTTTGTTTATATTAATTGCTAACTTTCTATTCGGATTTCGGAACACAAAGGTATATAAGTTAGAAAAAAAAACTTTGGTTCAATTCGGTTGAAATCGGTTTGTTTGGTTTTAAACCGAAACCAAACCGAATTCAATTTGGTTGAATTTGGTTAGGTTTTCATATCCTAATTTGGTTTGGTTCGGTTTTTGGTTTGGGGTACAAAATTTTGAAAACCGAATAAACCGAACCGAGTAAACCAAGTAAATCGTAAACCGAACCGATGAACACCCCTAGCATAGACCAAACAGGTTTTGAAAATGAGAAACACTTGTGTTCAAAACAAACCCACGATTTATAAATGATTTGCAATCAAATTGTTTACACAAGTCTAAGCCTGTGAACTCACCAACTTTATAGTTGACGTTCTCAAGCATGTTTTTAAGGTATCTTTTAACTATGGAACGGCTGGAATAGGTGGAACCTTGAGTTTAGGTTAGGCGTTCAACATGCTTGAAGTCTTAGCTATCTCTTTCCGCTGAGCTGCATTGATGACAATCGTTTCACTCCGCGTTCCCGCCTTAGGCGGAGT
This sequence comes from Ambrosia x helenae, assembly GCA_030844895.1. Lineage (NCBI taxonomy): Eukaryota > Viridiplantae > Streptophyta > Magnoliopsida > Asterales > Asteraceae > Ambrosia > Ambrosia x helenae. The sequence goes on from JAUTDX010000940.1 coordinate 70,264, forward strand.
GTGACATACAATGGTCCATGTTAATCTTCTCGGTAGTCGGTATGATTACATATAACGAGAAAATCATCAATGAAAGTGATAAATAAAGTATGTCCAGGTATGCAAGTAATATCGTAAGAGCCGCTTATGTCAGTGTGGACGAGTTTTAATAAATTAGAGTTCCTAGTGGCACCTTTCTTAATTGATGGTGTCATTTTACCTCTGAGGCGTTTGACACATGTTCCAAAATAATCGAAATCAAGATATGGTAACACTCCATCCTTCACGAGTCTGGATAACCTTTCTCGTGAAATGTGGCCTAAACGTTGATGCTATAACCCGGATGAAGTTTCTATGTTTTGTTTTCTTTTATTCTTGGTTCATGGTTCATTAATATTATATGATAATAAACATTTGAAAAAATCATCATCTAGTTCTAATTTATAGATACCACCATTCAGAAAACCATAAACAAACACTTGGGAATCACAAGTAATAATATGTTTGCCATGACCATGAGAAACATCAATACCGTCCATGTCTAACTTTAGTCTTGATACAAGATTCTGAGTAATTTTAGGACTTATAAGGTATAATAAAGCTTAATACATAAACCAATTTTCATTATTAATTACAAGATTCCCATAGTTTTACTACTAGAAACTTTCCATTCCCAACTTTAAGTGTTCTTTGGTTACTTTCATTATTAATTTAAGTGTAGTAAATTAGTTACATGAATTGTAGAACTATAATCAAACCATCAAGTATTAGAGAAACATTTAAATTAAAGGACTCACGTATTATGAAAAGATGATTACATAGAAATCCATACCCTATGCATACCCTGCGGGTAGGGTCAACAATGATTAACGGTACCCAAAAACGTGTTATAATTATACCCGGGTTTGATTTTTTCTAGCTCCCTTTTATTATTATTATTATTATTATTATTATTATTATTATTATTATTATTTATTTATTTATTTTTTGCATCAAATACTAAGTATAACTTATAAGGTTTTAGATATATGGCCCAATAAGTTTTTAAGGTTTTAAAATTTTATAAATAGAGCCCAATAATCCAAACAACATTTTCAAAACTTTTTTGTTAAGAAAAACGTTTAAATTTGTAAACAAAATACTCGTCATTATCTTTCACAAAACCTTAAACCTATTAGTTTCAATCGTATACAAATATTTTCCATGTGACATTGGATTTCTTCAACCAAAGTCAATAAAAAGATGCTCTTTGTAGTTGACTCCATGTTGTACACCACATGATCACTCATCTCTTTTCTATAGTTTATTGCTTTTTCAGTTTATATTAAATATTGTATGTTTTTCCCTTGCATTTAATCCAATTAATGAATGGATCCAACAAAGATATTTTCTGATATGCTAACTTAATTAGCTTGTACTTACAAACAAACATAATAAATATAGTCTTCTTTAATCATGAGACAAATATTTTAATTGTAGGCACAATTTAAGTTGATACTCCGTATATTGTATTGTTACTCTTTATATCATATGGGGCTTCTTAATTTGTAGTGTTCTTATTTTTTAAATCTACAAAAATAATTTTATTAAAAGATACATGCTAGCAAGATGCTAGAGTGCGGAATTTACATGTTCCAAGCTACAAAGGAAAGCTAAAAGTACACGAGCAATCTTCTAATCAAGATTATTGAATTATGCTCTATTTTTTTCCGAAATAAACGAGGTTTCCTTGATCTCATCCATAATTGTCTCTGGTTTATTTACATAACTATTGAATGCGATATCACTACTTGTTTTCCAAATAAACCATGTTGTTAAGATAATACTTTGCCCCAATTTCTTGTACGTTTTGCTTCCATTGAAGTCACCCTTTTGATGAGATCTTATGGTACCAAACTCGAGGGCATCGACGTTACCCTCCTGGCCAAAATGCCACATATGATCAGTTTGATACCAAGTTTTGTACACTGCATCCACACTGCCCACCCTTACATACTAATGTGTATGCTTATATACATAAAAAATTATAAAACGAATTTCTCATACTGTGTTTTAATTTTTAACCGTTTACATATATATGCATATGCATGCATATTATATTACCTACCCATCCACAGTGCCCAGCCTTACATCCAATTTGTTTTATTTCAGGAGATTTGAATAAATATGCATTTCTATAATCATTTTATTTTTAAAAAGTATTAAGATTGAAAAAATTAATGATTTATTTTGTTGTGGTGTTCTCACAATTTTTAGTGTTCTACGTCATAAGTCCAATACCCTCCTCTAAACTTGTCTCTCTATCTTAATTAGTTGCCCTCATAATCTTAACTAAATAATTATCTTTTTTTCTGCTAACATATTTCCATGATGCTCAACACATTTAAAAATATGTAACATTTCCATTTTTTTTTAATTTCTACAATTCATTAAATAATAAAAGTTGTAATCGATTGTTATGTGGTGCACACCATTGATATTTATTTTATATATCACTTTCTAGTCTTTGTTATATAATTTGGTCGGATGTTTTTTTCTCTTTTTCTAAATTATGATACATGTGAAACCCAGCACATGCCAGGCTTCTTTAAGCACGAGAACAAAGTATGTTTGAAATGGACCCAAATATGGGTTTTCGGGTTATAAAGATCCCTACCAATATATCCACAGCATATGTCACGTATCCATCATGATGATGGTTGTAATATACTTGTATATAATATGATGATTATGATGATTAAAATCATGAACATTATAATAGTAATGCATCATGTATTCATGTGGCTCAAGCGTCGGTGCGCCACTTTTTTTATGGATTGCTGACCATGCATGGAACCACCAGTTCGATGTTTTTAAGCAGTCCTAGTTGGATGGTTTGTTAGTTGGTTGGTTCGTGGGTGCCAGCTTAAGAAACTGTGCTCACTGCCCCAAGTAGTGGTCTTTGTTTCTTTCCTGTTTAAAGGAAGTCCATTGTTGATTTTTTATTTCATTTTTGCAAAGTAAATGTAAGATTTTTATTTTATTTTTTTAAACGGCACACACACAGCTTATAACCATGTATTAGAATTAATGATGACTAGGATTTTATTCATACTTGAGACGGTAATAAACTTCAGCAAAATTACTATATCATTGTTGAACTTCACAACACATGCTATAAAATTTGATTTACTTAATTTATATGAATGTCGTATAAGTCATGAACATGTCTGATTTGTTACTTGTATGTTGAAAATAAATACAGTCAAAATGGTATATGCTTGAATGTAATAAAAAAAAATAACACCGCTGTTAATTGAATATTATACACACAATGTGATCGGTAAAAAGGGAAATTGTATTAATTATACACACAATGTGATGCTTGCAAATTGTATTAATATTAGACTATTTGTTGTGGTCGGTAAAAAGGGAAATAAAAGTGTAGTCACGTATGCACTTTTATCTAACCTTTCGTATAATTATACATTCGTACAAGTAAAAGGTGTTATGGTGGATAAGATGTTGTGGTATTCTTGTGTTCAACTATGTAGCTGAATGTTATTAGGTAGTTGTAATATTTAATATTTAGAAAAAAAATTGGTTGACGAAGGGACAGTGCCTGTGAGCCCATTCACATTTTGATGGGTAGTGCCCTACACATTGAGCGTGTAACGGTGTTGGGGCTCCAATAATGCTCATGTGGTTGGGTTTTCACACATATAACACATGTTCTTATACAATTTTAGAAAATCATTGTATCAAGGGTAAATAATTTCGAAATTTTCCACATCTCATTAACTTTTTAAATACATAGAACCATTTATATTGTTTTTTTTTTTTTTGATAAAATTAATAATTCCATACCAAGACAAAACAAGTTACATTTAGATGGTGGGTAAGCGGGCAACAAGCTGCGCCGCTATTCCCTTTTGAATCGCAAAGCCTATCCTGCTAAACACAAACCCTTGGTTCTTAGGGCTCTGCGAGTCACTATGGACCACCTTCTGCACTCGTTTTAGAAACCGTACTGCCACAGGGGCCAGAGATCCAAATGTGTCAAAAGCGAACGGCAGGAACACATGTTGATTCTCTAAACAGGCTGCTTCATGCTTAGCGACCTTCTTAGCTTCTGCTCTCAGAACTGCCTGCCCCGGTACAAAGCCGCTGTCTCCCAAACCTACCAAGGGGGAAACCCCTGTCAGGTCAACACAAGCATGTTTGCCCCCAACCCATCCAAACACAAGAACATCCGCAGGACGCAAGGTAGATCTTCCCTCCCACGGATCAGTCAGAAAATTGACCGGTGCTTCTTTCTTGGCTGAGACCCCCGCACTTCGAAGCACGTCCCATAGAACATCTCTGACCAAATCATGGCGGTACTTAAAGCCCGGCAATTCCTTGTAGTGGAGTGCATGCTCGCCAAATTTATCCAGACATGCTTTTTTGCAAATGGGGCATGGTTCATCCGAGGGGAACAGAGGTATCATGAGCCGGTATTTGAGAATAGCCCTGTATTCGATCGCCGACATCCGCTGCCCAAGCCCTTTAATGGGCACGACAGTCAGAAAATCTTGAGCATGAGCCTCTTGAAGACATGCAAACACTGCCTTTTTGTCGAGGAGTCATATCAAACTGCCCCTCCATAGTCTGCACGTGTTTACCATAAAGAGCACTCGCCAAGGTTTGTTGAGGTTTCTTGGGGCGGTCTCCTTATCGGTATAACCGCCTAGATCAATTTCCGGAAGAACTATTTTGATATTACCAAGGGCGAGGGTGTAGTCAGAATCCACCCCCAGTACACCAGCACTCCGTAGGATGTGGTCCTGCAATCCCCACGACTGAGCCCTCGACGCTACAAATGCGTATGGTCACACATCCCCTGCAGTGAAAATCCCTAAGCCCCCATGCCGCATAGGCAAGGATGCTAGCCTCCATTGGAGGTCCCCAAAATGTGCCCCTCCACAGACAACAATGTTTTCAACCGCCTCCTGAAGGCCTGCATCAAAAATGGACACCGCCTCTTTGACATGCTCTGGCTGACATGTCCGGAGCCCGAACACTAATTTAGCAACCCCCATGCATGAGCGCAGTAAAAGAAGCTCACTTTGAGGGTCTCTTAATTTCGGCAGGTGTTCCATGAGTTCAACCGCGCGCAATGCCCTTTTTGTTGCCAAAGAGCGTATATAACCTGCATCCCGGCTAACAGCTCCCCCAAGGAGTTTAACCCCTCGGTCAGGCCTACCTATCTCATTAGGAAATAAACCGGGCGTTGTTGCTGACCCATTGCACCCGAGCGTTATAACTGAATATTTTAGAATTTTATAACTTTATTAATTAGTTAGTAAATAGACCTCCGCAATGTAGCGTGGGTACATTGCAAACATCGAACGGATTAGTGCAATCCTTATATGACCTGTCGCTGATGCGCGTCAATCAAAAGGGGCTTATTATAGCTTTAAAAAAATACAAACCACACGAAACACATAGTAACACGAATTTATACTTTTTACCCTATAATTTAACAAAAAATCATATTTTTTTTAAAATTTATCTCTCATTTAAAAAATATCCCACAACCCATCCACCATAATTATCTTTATCTCACTCACATACACATTTTAATATACTTTTTTTTTTGTTTTTATACACTCATAATAAATTGATGTAACAATTTTTCAAATCATAAAGATGGAGAAGAAAATAGTGGATAGAATGTAGTGTGTTTTTAGTTATTTTTTATATTTTAAAGATAAAGAGGTGTTTGATGGGTGCAACTTCAATCCTCTAATTTTTCTCCTAAAATTATATGAATGAATGAATAAGAATTATTACCTAATGCTATATCATATCATTATTTGGTTCTTGTCATCAATGAAACATTGAAGAAGATTGACCACTTTACATACTCTACTTCTGAATGACTGAAACTCTTATAAAGTAGCCTCTAATTTCTTCCATCCCATTCAATTCCCTAACGAAGGATAGAAGCAGTGGGGATGTTTTATAAATTATATAATAAAGCCGTACACCATATTAGTTTTTATATTTTGTTTGAACATATTCATCTTAAAAATCATGTATCGGTTTTAAACTAAGGACTTAGGGAATTCACGTTTTATTTCTCATCTCTATCTATTAAATTACACTAAAAATCAATACATTTTCTCTGTCATTTCTAATAAAAGTTATGCGGCCTATTTCACATTTCAAATCGAACCGAACCATTAAATTGGAAACCTCCAACGCCGAATCTTTGAATCTCAAACCAGCTGGCTTGTATCAGTTTGAATTGGTTTTGAGAGTTTATGGATACCCTCATAGCAAATAATCTCATAAATAAAATCTAGAACGGTCAAGTTTAGATATTTTTAGTTTATAACATCTTTTGATAGTTTTCATTAGTAATAAAACAAAAATATATATAACATGCATTGAAAAAGAATTCATATAGTTATTTAATTAATATATGCAGTAATTTTGTTTTACTATACGATGAAAAACAAATTCTGGCCGCACATGGATCAAATCTGTTATATTGACAACAAAATTAACGAAAGCAAAATTGGAGCATTCGAGAAATGCAATATTACAAGTACACTAAAGATTTGTTGGTGAAATGTCAAAATCATATCACAAACTATAAAGCATATCACATCAAACACATAACAGATCAAGATTATATCGCAACTCATGACTCATATTTGCCTAACTTAGTGATAAAACAAATACATAAATGAAAGAATCGAATCACAAAGTGAAATGTACAAAGCGGAAACCTTCTTTGATATTGGTATTCCTTTTTCTTTTTGAAAAGAAAAGTCGTCATCAATTTGTGTAAAAGTGTTATGAGAGCACAAAAAACAACTAAACCATAGAGAATAGCTATATATTGATTATTATATATAAAACTTGCATGTAGAGAATAATATTACCCTTCATTTTACATAATCAGTGTTACTAAAATATATTATCCATTTGCATATATAGATGGTTAATACTTGAAAGTGATCGATAGCAAATTAAGAGATTGATTTATAAGTCCCGACCAAGATTTGGAGGGAAGTTTTACAACACTTATGTAGTTTGTATACATACTTGGTGCCAAACTTTTTATGCTAGTGCTATAAACCATTTTTGTATAGTTTTAAACTTTTATAGATATTTTGATGGTCAAAATTATCAGGAGATCTCGGTCACAAATGAGTAGCAAATTACCACGCATTTCTGACGCAACATTTAATAATAATAAATAAATAAATAAATAAATGCTAAGCATTTCCGACATAATACTTAGAAATAGTATTTGTGTCACTATTGTGTCGTAAATTTGAATAAAAATTATGGTTTTCTGTTTTGTAGGAAATGCGTCGCAAATGTGTTTGCGACACATTTTTGGGTAGGAAATTTTCGTAGTAAAATGACTGATTTTCTAGTAATGAGAAACAAATTTTATGCTAATACTTCGATAATATTTTTAGAGAGATATTTTTTTCTACAGATTAAAAGATTGGCATAAACTGGTACAACTAGTAGATCTTTAACGTTCATAAATTATCTACATACTTTCATATTCAGTAATGTTCCTAGAGATTGTATGATCGATCTTTACAGCTCTTAAAATCAAGATGATCATTGAAAGAACTTACCTAAAACACCCATCAATGACTTACTTGATGGGGGTGGGGGAGGTATTATCTTTAAGAATAGTAGTTAATTTAATTCACACGTACATATGACATCATTCTTCATGTTTGCGTATTTCATTTTTATATGTGGACACAAAGAAAGGTTTAACATGATTGCATCACGACATTATAAGATTATATCGGAAACTCATTATTAAGATGGAAGCCTGGAGGAATCCTAAGACTTGAATATAGGCTTTTTAATATCTTGTTTGTGTGCTTTACTTAATTGTAAAATATATATATCTCTTGATAAAGAATAAAGTCAAAAGTGAGAAAGTTTATGATACCAAAGTGTTAAAATTCCTTTAATACTGTATATGTATCTTATGGACCACCTTTTTGGTTTCTTAAGTAGATAGAGATTAGCTATATATCAATATTATTTCGCTTTAATGAGACAAAGTAGGTTTGATTGTGTACAAATGATTTTTCGACCGTTTTTTTTTTAAACTAGAAACATGTAACTATTTAGTGAAAGAAAGAAAGGAGAATGTGTTTGAATTGTTTCTTTTTCTTATCTACATAATTATAGGATAAAAAAAATCACAACCACAAGCTACATAGAAAAACTTTTGAGAGAATGCTTACAAGTAATATGCGAATTGTCGAGGGTGTATCTAGTATGAAGGATAGCTGTGGGATAATATATATTTTTCATCCTTTTAGGTTTGCTTATAATTTTAATTTTAATTTGTTTGTATAATATGTGTTGAGATGTTTTATATGTTACTGTTATAGCATCTTTAATGTGGGGCTATTGATGACTATAGATGCCATCATCGGGTGGATCCGTCAGTTGCATAAGGACGAGAGCAAACACAAGGCTAACGAATGAAGGTGTGAGCCCCTTTCAAACTTTTTTTTTTTTTTGCCTTTAAGGACTTGTATATATTTTTATAAATATATAAACTTGGCATTTTATCAACTTAAATAAAAAACTTATAAGTTTATAAATATAAAAAGTTTTTGCATATAGTCAAGATTTTATTATTTCCGTTTATGCATCAGGAAAAACCAAACAATTTTAGTGTAATAAATAATTTAATTATGAAAAACAAATGTAAAAGTGATTATAACTAGAGCCGTAGTTACATGTGCGTTGTCGTAGGCACGGTTTAAACTCCGTACATATCGAAATAAAAAAAGCTAATATTACCAAATAAATGTTTTTGCCATTTTTAATGAGTTTTATATTGTCATGTTGAGAAAACTATAAAAACAAATACTGTCTCAGTACCAGTATTAAGACAGTACTGATTCGGTTTTCTACGATAAAGAAAAATATCCATGTATCGGTACCGAAAGTATTGGTTCGATACAAGTGCTCGGTAGCAAATCTTGATCCCTAAAAAAGAAAAAAGAAAATAATAATGATTACCCGGTACCAAATAAAAAAAAGGTTTTACTAAAAAAGTTTTTCAAGTACTGATGCATATTAACAATAAAGAGGCGGTGCACGTTAGAGCATGTGTAGTGGGGGACTTTATATATAAAGCCCCCCTTCCTGATTGGTCCACGTGGCCGCTGAGTCAGCATGGAAAGATAAAGTGGAAAAGGGGTGTAGTGGGAGGTGATATATGGGGCGCTATTTTATATATAAAAAAAAAGCAAAAACAAAACACAACTCTTCTTCTTCTGTTCTTCATCACCACCACCACCACCACCTTTCACCTTCTTCTTCACCACCACCACCTCCTTCTTCTTCTTCATCACCACCACCTCTCTTCTTCTTCCCTCCTCCTCCATTCTTCTTCTTCTTCTTCCCTCCTTCTTTCTTTCTTCTTCCTTTCATGTTTCTTTCTTTCTTTTCTCCTTCACCGTACACCATCACCACCGCCGTACACTACCACCATCACCTTCACCTTCACAGCAGACCACCAGCATCACCGTCACCTTTACAGCAGACCACCACCATCACTGTCACCTTCACAGTAGACCGCCACCATCACCGTCACCTTCACAGCAGACCACCACCTCCGCCGCCGCCTTCATCACCACCACCAAATTAGGCTCCAACTGTCAAAAAGTTTTGCCTTTTTTCCCCCTCCGCCACGTGTCACGTGATTATTGGCCGGCTTAAAACGTGTATGGCGTTAAAAAAATGGCGCCGGTGACAATTTTTGGGGTGTCGCGCCCACCCGTTTTGGTGTTCCGGGCGTTATATCGTTTTATAGCGCGGTATAACGCCACCACTACGGGTGGTCTTAGAGAAGTTAAAGTGTCACTTATTTAACATATAGGAGAATATGGAAAAAGGTAAGTGGTACAAGGTTATTTATCGAAGAATATTGTTATTATTTATTTATTTGAATTTTAATCTTTTATTTAGTTTTATATGTGAGGTGTGATTTCCAACTATACAATGGGATCTAGATTATATTTTGTTAGTTTCTTATTGAATTAAATTATAAGAACTTTGTTTTTGAACCCTTTGTTTTCGTTTTTAGTTATGCGATCATCAAATGCTCATTGAACTATTTGATCGCATCCGAAACAACATTAATTGGTATCAAAGTTTTGATTCTCAACTGGCTCTGCATCGAGAAAGATGTTTCCTCGATCGTAGATTCGCCGACAGAGACAATGACAAAAGAGATATATGAAGAAGCGCTTTTGGGTGTGTCTATAAAGCAACGACTTGTGTACAATGATGGGGTCGGAGAGATTATATGAGATGGTGAGGAGAGATGTTCTTGACTATGAGAAGGGAAATTCGGACATGTGGTGACATGGCTAGCGTTAGTGGTGGAGCTTGAGTTTTTAGTTGGTGGGAGCCGAAAGTCACGAGCCCCAAATTTATTTTCAAATTGGTGAGGCGGACTCAATATATACAAAATTTTCGAACAAAAACATGAAAATTTACAATATTGAGCCGAGCTCGAGCTTTGGCTCGTTTAAGCTATCAAAGCGAGCTCGAGCCGAGCTTTTAGCTCCTTTTAAATTGTTCTATAATTATTTCGAGCCGAGCTCGAACCCTTGGGTTTTACTTTCGAGCCGAGTTCGAGCTCAAATTAGACTCGAACCGAGCCGAGCTCGAGCCCAGTCAGGCTCAGGCCCAACTCGGCTCGTTTACACCCCTAAGTACACCCTCCTGCCCTTCTAATCCTTTGCCCTTGGCAAGCGTTTTTAGGGGACGTTTTTCGCCGTTTTCTTAGGATGTGGCTACAATGTGGGGGAGAGGAGTAACGGAATTTATCCTATGGATGCCCTTCGAAAAATACTATGCGAGGGAAGAGAGGGAGGATATTGTTTTGGCTATGAGAGGAAAACCAACAAGTATTGACGTGGAAATTGTTTTTAGACTTCCTACTGGTAAAGCTTCTGTACATAAACGAAGTCGTTACTGATTTATTAGGCTATACAACATATTATCTCTAGTGATAGACGTCACTGCATTAGAGACTTTATCATGTCAATTGCTTTCATTAATCATTGGGTTTAACTTTTAGGTATAGATAACTATTTTTAATTAATTTGAAAATAAGTAATGCTATATACACTTATATATATACTAGTGGGAATGCCCGCGCGTTGCGGCGGGTGTTTCGACTGACATCAAATTCGATTATGATGCCTATTACGATTCACAATCCATTCCGGGTTTTTAACCTTCTATTCCATTCGACCCATTTATTGGTAAACGGGTTAATTCTTGTTATACTTTGCAACTTAACTAACAGTCTGCAATCTGCATGGCTAACTATTTTTAAAATTTGCTAACACCCTCAGTGTCTGTTTTCATATTAAGGTTTCTATACGATGTTACAGTTAGGGAATTGTGACGGTTTGTATTATTGTAAAGCTTGTAATTGGGATTTTTCTTTTTCTTTTTTGCTTCAGGAAGGCATGAATGTGTGTAAAAAAGACCTAATATAAATCTCAGTGCTTGGAAGGTACAGAACATGGCATATATGTAGGCAAGACCGAAAGGAAAGCTTCCAATCTATACACAATATAAATAAAATACACTAAAAAATGCATAAAGTACCGTAATAAATGGTAATAATAATTACATATATTGCATTAATAATTACAAAACCCGATATCTTTCAATTCATAATTTCATAAATTGTAACAATAATTACATATATAACTAATTAGATAACTTGGGTGTGTGCTTATACCTGTCTGAATACTTCGATTCTATTATTGACCATCTTTGACCCAAACAGGTTATTGAATATGTTTGACCGAGCTTGGACCCACATTACTGACTTCGATTCAAATGCATCATAATATAGTATAAATAGCGTCATTTTATTTCTTAATCTTAACCCATTTGAGACAAGACATAACCCATGGAGAGTCAATACAAATAAAATATAGAAATGAAACACATAAAGAACCAAAGTAAAATAAAGGATGTACCTATGGGCCAATAGCACAATTAACCAATCAAAACTCCATATATGATATTTAAATAAGTAGATTCATTACCCAGCCCTTATTATATAGTTAATCACATTTTGAAACAAATTGAACACTCTTTGAATTCAAATCCAATTACTTGTAAAATTAATTTGTATCAAATTTGTGTTCCACTTCCACACATAACATCTGAACCACACTTGTTTAGCGTTCAAAATTTTGTTCAAAATTTTGGGCTAAACCTAATGTATATATTAAATAGAAAAAATTAAAGAAACCAAGGTTAAGTTTTTGTGACTTGTTTAGAGTCAAATATTGATAGAAATATGGACCTGTTCTCACGAAAAGAAGACACAATCGACTGATATAGTGAAACGATGATGAGTAGCGGGTAGGTATTCGCCCCTTCCCCTTCCCCCAAAGTTGCCAGGGGGCCATCAAACTGAAATAACTGCCTTAACAATGTTTATGTTCCCATATCCAAATACCTATTCACAACCAATCTCTAATCTTCCCATCCCTAACCGCCGCAGCCAAATCCGCCATAAACCCATCCATAACACTATCCAACGACCGACCCACCTTCGCCAACACCAACAACACCTCATTCAACCGGTCCTTTGTAGCGGGAATGTTAAACCAAACGAAAAGTAGGCATAAAAACTTTGAAGCACACATGTTGTGGCCCATTTACCAACTACTCTATATGGTGAAACCTCAAAATAAAGAAGAATGTGTGATTAAGAAATTAGAAGGCATACCTAGTGTGGTTTCCACTTCCAGAAGATCATTCCCTGCATCACATTTACAAACATATAAATAACAACACTCAAAGTAACTAATAAGTGATAATACGATTATTCCATATTAGATAGTCACTTATGAAATAAATGCCAAACACCTCATGTTTCACCAGTTCAATGAATCCATTGATGTTCACAGTCATGAATGCAATTCAGAAACATGTTTTCTTTTCTTTTCAAGATTATAAACTGCATAATTGACTTCGCCTCTTATACTCGGAATACCAGCCTCATTAGATGATTCACCGACCAAACAATCAACCAGCAACACAAATCAATCCCCCATCCAACCTCAGTTTTCCATAACAATATTCTTATATAATAAAAAAGAAACAAAAAGTTCAAATTCGATACCGTACAATGCTAGAAAACTCTTTCTGCAACCTTTTGCTTTATCTTTACAAATATGTGGATTTAGTTAATGAAAAGATGTCATCTTTCCAGTAGTTTCATTAATACAGGTTCAAGTACTCAACTTTTTATAATATAACAAAACAAATGTTTAAACAAAGTTCTAGGGTAATTAAATTAAATCCCTGGATTATAAAATAAGAACGGTAACCTAAGAAATGGAACAAAATTAGCGAAGAAAGAACAATTAGGAGAAAGAACACTTACAAGGATTTAAAGAAGATTGGTGGGTGAAGCTTACGTTGTCCATGGATTAGGATTTGTTTGCCTTGTTCAATCGGTTTTATGGACGATTCATTAAACGGGTTATGAGTTTGAGGGGCGGAGTCGACAATCCTGCTAAAAACAAGAATTACCAAAAAATGCAGCTAGAAATCTCGGCTTGCATCAACTAAAACTTGTACATCCTAATCACCTCTGGTTATCACGGGCCCAGTTATTGTATGAACCTTCTTAGGCTTCCAGGTTGTTGTGAATATGCCCCTACTATTGGCATGATAATCAAACTCATCTTCTGGCAGAGGTTATGAAGTAACTCAGAGTTCATCAAGTACTACAATATATATGGCGAACAAATAACTATAATCAAAATCCATAAGTCTTTGATAATACCTAAATTACACAACCCATGGCAGCAAAGAAGTCGGGGGCTTTTTTTAATAGTATAAAAATTCACCTGAGCAAAAGACCGAACCCACATGTGATATGAGAAATTCTTCCAACACCGTGTATCAAATAAACTGCACAAACGATGTACCAATTATTGCTCCAAAAGATAAAGCCACCATCATATTTTCAATTTTTTGGCACTAAATTTCATCATCACTATCAAATAACTGCAATTTATTGTCTAGCAAAACACATACAGAACTCAATAACTCAAAACCCTACAATAATTGATATCGTTTTCTAAGTCAAGTTCAATGAATTTTCACAATTACCTTAGACTTTGCCTCCAACAGTTTTTTGTATATTGATGTAAAAATATCACTATATGTGGAAACATTTTTAAACACTCTCTGCTGCTAGTACAATAGCAGGTGTATATGTAAGGCGGTAGGTGGTGACTATGGTGTTGCGATTGGTGGCAAAGATGGTGGTTGGTGACTGTGCGGTTGTAGCAGTGGTGGTGGAGGGAGGTGGTCGGAGTGGTGGTTGTTGTTGGTTTTGAGCAAGGGCGTTGGCTAAAGGGTTGATGGTGGTGTTATTCGATGAACGTGTATAGTGGTGACAATCGTTTGGATTTAAGGGTTGTGCAGGAAGAAAGAGGGGCTGTGATTAAAGACAGAAATAAAGCGGGGTGATCTTTAGAATTCCCCATTGAATGTGGTGATAGCAGGTGATTGATTAATGTTCAGTTGCAAAACAATCATCTAGAATAACTTGCATTAGTTATTTGTATAATTGGTATAATTGGTATTAAAAGTTGTACATAAGGGCATAAAGGGAAGAAAAAGGATAAAAAATAGAGGATTACACTTGTGACTTTTAAGTTGCCATCTTAACTTTGACATTTTGGACCTTTTTACCCATGGCTCCCTCTTTATAATGTATTATAGATATAGGTAGAGGATCTTGTAAGAATATTGGTTTGTGTGAGAAGTGTGGGAAGGATTAAAAAAATTGATATGTATGCATATTTTTTTTGACCTATTCATGATGTTTTGAATTGTTTAGCTTAGAAAAACACCAAACATAACAAATTAATAACCGAAAACAATGTATTTTAAGCAGAGTGTTTTAAGTAATTACTAGGGTGTTTTAAGCAGAGTGTTTTAAATAATTACTAGGGTGTTTTATCTGTAATTTAAATTTAATGACTATAATACATTGGATTGTGTTTTAAATTTTTGTATATTGTTGTGTTAAGTGTTTTTCAAGCCAAAACAACCCAATACATCATTCCAAAATAAAAAACATGATGCCTACATGTTAATTCGTAATCCTTCCTACACTTCTCACACAAAAACAATATTTCTACAGGAACCTACCTATATATATATATATATATATATAATATATATATATGTATGTATACTTGATTATATCCCGGAAGCGTTTTGGAATAAATAAATTTAATATTAAGTGACAAAAATATGTGTTATGATATAACATAAAAATTAATGTACTATAATATGATAAAACAACAATTTTAATCATGTGAATAAGAATGAAAATGTACATTAAAAAAAATATGTATGTTTGGATGAGGAGCAGAGCTAGAAACAACCATCGCAATGTGTGATTGAGACGGTGGTCTTGGATGTGTGACTTTTTGTTTTGTAAATGATTGGTTTTAACCTATTCTGCTCTTGATGAAAATAGAGTTTCTAGTTTGAACATGATTAGTGACTTGCCTAGACATGAATAATAGAGTTTCTAGTTTTTGTAAATGATTTGGTATAATTTTTTTTTAAATATCATATATAAAAGTTATTAAAGTTTTAAATTGTGGAGAAACATGAGAGAGAAAAAGACTTTTGAATGAAAATAAGAAGGAGGGTATCACGTGGCAGACTCAAGAAGAAATAATGACTTCTTTAAGTGTCATATAAGATTTAGTGTTTTGGTTTATTAATATATAGATAAATAGTAGTAATGATAGCCGATAATTTTTATTGTATCGTTACATTAGTTTTGATAATGATACCTAAACCCCACCACCAACTAAAAATATTAAATTAAAACAATCATATTTTAAAAAGGGGTTTGCGGGTTGTAAGTTGTAGCCTAATTACTCGTTATCCGTGTGTAAAAAATTATTAATTTTAATGATGAAATGATAAAACTTACAAAAAAAAACAATCATAGTTTTTCTCTTCTCTTTTTATATTATAGGTATTACGGCCATTTTGTTTTATGTTTCTTTAATAATAATAACTAGGTTTTTTCCAGCCGCGCGTTGCGGCGGGTTGTCTCATATGATTTAGAAAATAATTAAGTAATGACATTAGCGTTGCGACATTTTAAATTCCAAATCAAATCTAAATCAATTGTCATTGTGTTCGTGATATTAATTTATCATACATAAAACTTTCCACCTAAATTATTGCGTATGCTTGTGAATTTCTATGGTAAGCATCCCTAATAATTGCGTCATTTTTAAGTTTGTAGGCATAAAATTTAACCCTGAGTAAAACATAGGAAAAGAAATAATTTAGTCAATTTACTATACAAAACTTAATTGTATTATCAATTTTACTATACAAACTTAAAAAATACTTAAAGAAATATATTGAATTTTCTATATCTCTATACCCAATTTGTAAAATGCAAGCAAAAAAAAGGCAAAAAGAGGGATGGTTGCAAGAATTAAACTTGTGTATTCACATATAAAACCAAAAAATTCACAACCACCACACCACTAATAAAGATGTTGAAAGTATTTAAAAATATAAGTATTTAACATAACAAAAGAATAAAATAATAATAAAATCCCTATTCAAATACACTTGCTTATTTATATTTAACTAGTGGCATTATCTGCCGCGTTGCGGCGGAAATTTAGTTGACACATTTGGTTACATTATTAGTTACCAAATATAATTTTTTTAGTTTTGGATAGGTATTTGTTAATCAGGTAGATTAGCAGACATGATTTGAGCTGCAGGCCCAAGCGCCACCCCCAAAGTTTGATTTGTTATTATGAGCGCCGATGTATAAAAACGGATAACATGTGGTTATAAGTTGTCTTGTTGGTTTGTCTCTTTAACATTTCATTCGGTAAAAAACAAAAATTTAATTCTCCAAGTGAAAAGCCTGAAGAGACGCTGTGGTCAAATAAAAAAACAGGATCTAAAACTTAATCTAAACCCTCGTGAAAGCAATCAGAATGTCTAG
>JAUTDX010000941.1:0-83864 GCA_030844895.1 Ambrosia x helenae
CGTCTTCTCCATCTTCCTCCTCCTCTTCTTCAGCATCAGTATCCACAATCCGCTTCAAGTTCAAAAAAACTCGCACCAGACGCCTTCTTCGCCGCCTTACCGCCACGTCTCCTACTACTACCACGTCCTCCGCCGCCACCGTAATCATCATCATCATCCTCGTAATCCTCTTCCTCTCATCCTCATCTTCCTCCGCTACATCATCAATGAAATCAGATCTCCGTCTCTTCCCTCCGCTCTTTCCACGGCTGCTGCCGTAATCCTCGTCACCGTCGTCCTCGTCGTCAATCGCGTCGTCCTGTTCCTCGTCGTCTATGTCGTCGTCGTAGTCTTCTCGACGGCGAGACATGGCTTTGTTGAATGGTTTTGGATTGGGATTGTAGGGTTATATGATGAATTGAATCGATTGTGGATTGTTATGAAACCCTAGAAACAGAGCTTGGGGTTTGTTTGTATGTATGGATTGTTATTTATATTGTTGTTAACAGTAACTGATGGATTTTATTGTGTTCGGTTGATGGTAATGTTTTACAATATTGCCCTTGTGTTTTTGTTAGTGGCATGTCTAGCCCCTTGTAGTATTGCCACAACTATTGGGATGTCCTAATTTGGATTTTAATTAGTATTTTAGATTTAAATTCTGCGCGCGTTAGAGCGGCTTCAAAACTTAAGTTTGTTCGTTCTCTTATTGGAAATAAAAAAATGTGGTGTGGGATTGTGCGGGAGATAGAGCAGAGGCCTGGATGGCATGAACTTCTGGTTTATCAAGAGATGTTGAGAAGTATTATAACAGGACTTTGTCAACCTTTTTATGCTTTTTGTACTAGCGAGTCTATTTACCAAGAGTGTACATCGTCTTTCCTGACGTTGATTCCTAAATGCAAAGATTCGGGTGGTTTGACTGATTGTAGACCAGTTAGTTTTATTGAATGCATCAATAGAGTTATTTCCAAGGTTTTAGTCAACCGGCTTAAGTTGATTATTCAAAAATTAATATCCGTAGAGCAAACGGCGTTTTTGTCAATAGAAGCATTTTGGATGGGCCACTTATCCTTATTGAAAATATCCCATGGATGACAAGGAATAAGAAAGCTTGATTGATATTTAAAGTGAATATCGAGAAGGCGTATGACTCACTAAATTAGGTGTTTTTTAACTCGGTTATGAGCCAGATGAATTTCCCGCTGAAATGGAGAAATTTGATTATGTCTATTGTGACTACCGCTCGGGCATTAGTGCTAGAAATGGGTCACCTACCCAAGAGGTCGTGTGTCACGAAGGTCTAAGGCAGGGAGACCCATTATCCCTATTTCTTTTTATAATTGCTATGGAGGCTTTATCGGGGGGTTTAAAGCAAGCTTGTGTGGTTGCCCTATTTAAGGATATTTGTTTTCTCGATCATGGTCCGCTGCTATCACATTTCCTCTGTGCGGATGATGTGATATCTGTGGGTTAGTGGTCAATTAGTAATGCTCAAAACTTAAATAGATTGCTCGTTGCTTCTACTTGACTTCGGGTCAACATATCAATCTAGCTAAAGTAATGTGTATGGTGTTGGTGTGGACGGTGCTCAACTACAACCTTTGGCGAACATTTTGAGGTGTAAAGTGGGGTCCTTTCCATTTAAACACTTGGGATGACAAGTCGGGGCTAACATGAATTTGGTAAAAAAAAAAAATTGAAAACCGGTTATAGATGTGTTCAAGAATAAGTTATCCACTTGTAAGGCTAATACAATGTCGTTTAGTGGAAGAATAACGTTAATGAAATCAGTTATCAAGTCATATAGCAATAGGAACGTCTTATAAGACAGTTCTTTGGGGGGGGGGGGCTAATCTAGACCAATCGAAAATGAATTGGGGGCTAATCTGTCCACAACCTTATATCTCAGGTGCAGAGTCATCTACACTGATTTGCGGAATGATTCTGAATGGAACAATTAGACTCATATTAAGGTAAACTTTTTCTCTTGGAGGATAAGTTTGAATCGGATTCCGTCCATGGTGGAGCTTGATAGAAAGAACATTCAAGTACATTCTTCGCAGTGTAAGCTATGCGGAAATTGTGACGAGACTACGAACCTTATATTTGCAGCATGTCATCTCTCACAATTGGTTTGGGGCTTCATATCCCACTGGTGTGTAAATTTCCATGTGTATATGACTTTGAAGCAAAAGATTTGATAAAGCTACAAAGATGATGTGTGCCAAAACTTTGAGATAAATCAAAAGCTTTAATGTGTTATGGTTGATTATTTTCTGGCACTTAATTCAATGTTTTAAATTTATAAAAATTATTATCATTTTAGCTAACACATACACCAGGTAGAGAATTTAGTATAGTCTAGATAAGAACTAAGTATCGAATCCAAAGACACGGTTTCCCCTACTCAATTTATCATCACTTAACTAACCGGTTTTAAACTAAAATAAAGTGGAGGGGTCATTTTATATAAAAAAAGGTTTCTGAAAATGGCTTGTATAATGAAAAGTGATAGATAGTAATCCAGAAAACTTTCAATCACATGAACTCTTGAAATTAGTAAACTAGATATATTAAAAGTAGTAGATATTTAGTTGTTGATGTGGAAAACATGGGTGAACGACCCCTTTGAGAATCAGATATGAGAAAAGAGATGAGAAAGTAGTCGTGTTCTGGCAACTAGATGGGTCACTAGCAGGCTCCCGCAAATGCTAGTTTCCCCCTGTATGTGTCTTCAGACTGCTGACCCATAAGTTGATCTTCTTTTAGTCAACTTGGCCCTGATCCTTGTGACACAAGTTTTATAGTTCATTGGAATGAGTTGTAGTTTTTAGGAAACTTCCCAAATCACCGCAAAACCATCCATTTAAGTTTGAATTTTCTTATTTATCTTTTTAGAATAAAGTGGAAGAGAGCTCTTGCTAAAAAAAACTCCTTCCCTAAGTTTTTACATTACGTACTAAATGATTAGTTGTTGTATGAAATCCTCATTGATTAACGGGTTTTTGTTAATAAAGTTGTTAATTACATCGTGAGTTTATTTATCCTTGTATAATATTTTTAACTAATAAACTTTAATAGCTTTTGATCAATTACTAGATCAAGAGTTTCAAAGAGTATTTGTTAAGAAACATTATTAATGACTAAAATATTTAGTGATCAGTTAAATACAAAGTCAGGTTTTAACTTGATTATTAAGTGACTTGGAGGGTTTTAACTTGGCCAATGATCTCCAGCCCAGCTGGTTTGAGGTGGGAAGGTTTACCTCCTTTGAGGGTTCCTGCCCGGGTTTGGTCTCAGGTTCGATTCCCACGTTCCACCGAAAAAATAACCGTTAGGTTTGAAAGGAGAAACCCGTGTGGTTCCTATGGGATTCGATCCTGGGCAGTGGTCGCTTTGCAACACGGGATTTACCGCTGAAACACTACTCTCCAAAAAAAAAATTAAGTGACTTAGCAAAATCATCCTTTAACCACCAAATGGATCCGGTTCAATACCATATACCTCCAAAGATATGGTGAAATACCATAAACTTGTCATCCGAATATGGTCCACATTGGAAACCCTTGTTGGAATCTGGTTTGGATATCACAAATCCGAAGGAATCTAGCTCGCTATCAGAAACCCAACCTTGGATCTAGATGTGGACACTACAAGAAGCCCTACGAACCCCCATAATAGTTTCTAGTTAGGTTAATTCAAAGACATGTTAAGTTAATCAAAGCTATGTGTACCTGTCACAAAGGATAAACAACTAAGATTTAGTAAAGAGATAAACACATCAAATGACTAAAAATAAACTACTTAGTATTATATGAAATTTAACTATTTCCAAGAGTTTAGAGAATACTAGACGGATACAACCATTTAAAGATGATAACACCATAACAAAAGGGCCATCCACTCATAGACAAGCTTCTAACCACCATGAATGAATGCATATGAAGTGATTCTCGCAACCCTCGATTATTTACGAAGTAAACTAGTACTACGATGCCATTTATTATTTTGAAAACCAAATAGGAAAGTTTCTACCCTTGGTGAAGGCTCGCTCAGCCCTAAGGCCTTCCTGCAGGTCCCCAATTGGGTCACTATGAGGTGGAGGTTGATGCTATTTATAGGCAAAATTTGGTGAGCTTGCATACCCGGGCACTAAAGTTCACGCCTGTGCACATGGGACAATGTGCAGACATGTGTCTGACATGTTGAAAAAGCAGGTACTTTTATCCGCTCGAATGGGGCGCACGCCTGTGCAAGGTGTCCTCGGTTGTCTTTTCTGGCTTCAGAAGCTTCCACTCCTTGGCTTTATTGAGCAGGGTCATGCACAAAGTTATGTGGCCATGCGGTAGCTGATCTTTTATTGCTTTTGCCGCCTTTTCCTCATTAGGAGAGTCTCTAAACACATATTTTGATATGCATAATATTTAGGTTCTTCAAGAATCTCCTTTTTGCATTGTTTTTACTTATTTATTGCTTCTTTTTGCCTATGAGTCTTAAATTCCTCAAAATTGCAATTAAGAATGATTTTTTAAGATTTATACTCAATAATAAGTTCTTTTGTATCCTAATTACCCTTATTTATGCATATAAAATATGTGTTATGTGATGCAGTAGACATTTTTGTAATCCAAACTGTCGTATGGTGTATTTGGAGGAGTCGAAACGACGTGACTTTTAACAGGTTGCAAGCATAACTAGTCGGGCTCATAGACGAGATTAAAACCTTTGGGTTTCTTTGGATCAAGAACCAATCCATCCAAGTCATATTTAGTTACCTGGGAATAATGGTGTAATTTTGATGTGACGTGTCTGGGTGTTTAATTGTTTGTTGGCATTGTATGGTGATGTTAACTTGTTGTTAACCTTGGTTCTCTATGAACAAAATTTGTTGGCCTTTCAAAAAAATAAAAACAATCGAATTTGTACCATTAAATAGTTAACGCAAATCATTTTCAAGAAAAATTTATGTTAAAACGTAGATCAATTGGAAAACGTATATAAAAATAAACTGTAAAACATGCTATATTTGACTTGAGTCATTATTGAGAAAAAAAATACAATGAATGTAAACCTACTTGGATTTATACCAGAATGTACTTATAAATGTAAAATGGTTTTATAAGTTAAATAATGATAACGCGCGATTGGCGGTTTCAAACTTGAAGTAACTCTAATATGTACCATCAAATATTTGACCCGACTCGTTTTCAAACAAATGCGTGTCAAAATGTAGACCAACTAAAAATGTATATAAACTAAGCATAAAAATGTATTATATTTGACATGGCTCATTATCGAGAAAAAAATACATCGAAACATAAATTTGGTTAGATTTATATCGAAATGCACTTATAATAAGCACGTAAAAATTAGTTTTTAAAGATAAAAAATGGTACCACGAGTTGTGGAGAGACTCTTTTCTCTAGGCTTCTTCTGAATTTTTTCTGGTTCAGGAGTTGCTTCTTCAGTTAGATCTTCTGCATCATCTGTCTTCTCGAATGTTCTTACATCAACTTCTGTTATTGTTACCGCTAGTCTTCTAGTCGGGTATCGCCTTCCAGCAGTTAGAGTAGTTTGGTAGATGATTCTGGTTTTTCTAAGAACTTCTGAATGGCCTCCTTGACCGAAGCATGTGTTCTTTTGATTTCAGCAGTCAGAGTAGATTCATTGGGTTGGTGAACACGACCCGTTTATTAAGTATTTTTAAACATGTCATATATGTTAACGAGTTATAAGTGAGTTGTTGGTTTGTGTGCGGTTATCAATAATGTGTTTAATGATGAGAATGATTATGACAAGTAATTAATATGGTGTGACAAAACTAACATTATTATGACTAATCATGTAAGATGGAAAAGGAGACAACAAAAACAAAATTATATTTTTTTTCTTCTAAATACTTAAATAGGTTAATGGGTCAACCAATTTTTTATACAGATCAAACCAAAATCTGACCCATTTTTAAATGAGCCTTGATAGTTGACCCAAACCTGTTTTTTATGGTGTTGGTTCGGATCGTGGCAAGAATTGTCGCCCCTAATGTAACAAAAAAAGAAACGTGTCTACCAAAGAGAAAGACACACATCCCTAGTCTTAAAGCATGTAATGTGAAACAAACCTCCAAGCATAAAGTACAACCCATGAGCATAAAACAAAATCTCCGAACATACTATATCACTTAAGAAGCTCAATAATGTTGGTATTAATATCTGTATAAATTACTAAAGTTCTTTTTCTTATTTACCTTTTTTTAACTTCACATCTTAATATTATGACTTTATTTTACAGGTTTTCTTTTTAGTTCTGATACCGTTGCAGCTATTGATTCTTAACAAATAAAATTACACTTTGTGTCCTTAAAGTACGACCAAAATGTTGAAACATGCCCTTTAATTAAAAAAATAATTTTATGTCCATTTTTTTGTTCTTCAAAATACTGTGCCCTTTAATACAAGCACAATTAATAAATTCAGTCATCTTTAGTGTAGGCAAGGGCAAAACTGTCCATTCACGTTTCTTTATCCAAAAAAATTAATTCTCTGTATCCTACATGAAAACAAATCTTGAATCTCACAAAACAAATCTTACAACCCTATTATTTCTCTTTATATCCTACATGAATCTTCAAATGAAGCCCTCTTACTTGATGACCCAAACACCCAACCATACAATCTTCAAAAAAGCAAAAATAAAAAAATAAAAAAAAGAGTAGGTGAATTACTAAATCCCACAAAACCACCATCCCTGAATACATGACCATCAATATGAGTTGGAAAATAAGGGATATGAACATATGATTAGAAGACATTCTTACTAAGATTGATGAAGAAATAGGTGTTTTAACTTGTGTTAGTGACTTAACTCCACTGCAACCGATGGTTCTAACACACTTAATCCTCCATCACTCACCATCGATCCACCACTCCCCATATTATAACATCAACAAACCCATCACAACTCCTGATCGAACTTGCTTACATATATGATTAAAAACCTAATCAACCGATTAACGAGTAATAAGTCTTGAACTATTGAACGAAGTGGGGGCTAAAAGAAAATGTCCAATGGATGATTCTCTGAGACTTGGGTACCGAATTTTATGGTAGAAGAATGGATACTGGATAATTAGGGGGTTATGCGATTATGGTTTATAATGGTTAAGGTTTTGTGAGAGAGTAGAGAGAAAAATGGTGTTCCAACAGTGGTGGTCTCAAAGATGGTGGTGGTTGCACAAATGGTGATGGTTTCAAGCGTGGTAGTTGCGAAGATGGTTGTGGTTCAAGTGGTGGACATTGCGTAGATGGTGGTAGTTGTTGTAAAGATGGTGGCAGTGTTCATGGTCGCTGGAGGTTGGGGTGGTGATGGTCAGATGATAGTGGTAGGTTGGTGAAGAAAAGGTAAAGAGGGGCAAAGAGAAAGAGAGAACTTGGATTTAGATCAAACGTGTTTATAGATGGGTTTTTGAGTCAAAGAGACTTACTAATTGGTTTTGTATCAAATGGCAATATGTTAGAAAAACGAAGAATTTGAACATAAAATAATATTTTTTTCATTAAATGGCATGTTTCATTATTTTGGTCAGGGACACGGAGTGTAATTTTGTCTTTTCAAAACTAACTAAACTTCTTTTATTTTTTTAACTTATTTTTATTTCACAAGTTATTTTTTTTTCCAATTCTTTTATTATTGAACTATATATATATTTTAAATTGCCTTATTAAAAGTTTGTTTTTTTGTTCTCTTTCCGGATGTGTGATGAATCGCCTTAAGACCCGGTGTAGTGGAGCGCTATTTGGGCGTGAATGGGCAACATAGCGCCCCCCACACCGCTACAGGGGGCGCCATGTTCAAAAACATTGCGCAGGCATTATACTTATAACGCTGTGTAACAATATCAACCACAAATCAACTTTGGCCATGTGTCCCATTCAATTCGATCGTTTGAATTTTAACGTTTATTTTTTAAATTTCAACGGTTAACTTTTTTTTACTATATATATATACAAACTACACAAACAAACACACTACAACTCATTTTTTTAAAAACTACACTACAAACCCAACTACAAACCAGATATGGGTGGTGGATTTAATAATGAGCTTGCCGGACCTTCCAATCTCCGGCAATACTCTCGTCGGAGACGTCGTCTACCAGTGTTCGCTTCTGCTCCTCCTCAACCAATATTCTCTTCTCCTTCTCCTAGTCAACCACTGTTCTCTTCTACTCCTCATCCTCCTCAACCAGTGTTCTCTTCTCATACGCCTAATCAACCAGTGTCCACTCCTCATCCTTGGAACTTCCCCATTCCTCCACTCCCATGATACACTCCCCCACACCCAAATGCTGATTTCATTGATGAGGAGCTTGTGTGGTGTTTAGAATATGTTATGGCTGTTAGGGGAATGGGCCAACTACGGTTGGTGGAGACCCAACCGAACCCCAACCCAATTCCACCCCAAAACCTCCTGCTCGGAAGCCAACCGAGGAGCAGTACGAAGCAGCTAGGGCTGCTACGGATGAGGAACGATACTATTTATCCCCTCCTCGTGAGTACTGCCGCATCTGTTGGGACGGCAGGTCCGACGGTCGTGATAGCGATCATTCCGTGTCCTCGCCGGAGTACAATTTAGAAAACTGGGATAATTATTCTCCGTATGGGAGAAAATTAGGATTAATTATGTAATGTTTAAATAAGTAGTTTAGGATTATGTAGTGTTTAAATAAGTAATTTAGGATTATGTAATGTTTAGATTAATATTAGTTGTGTGTTTTAATATTATTTGTAACTTTTTTTAATATTATTTGTAACTTTTTTTTAATATTATTTGTGTGTTTTTAATATTATTTGTAATTTTTTTTAATATTATTTGTGTTTTCGTTTAATTATTTTGACTTAATTAATTAAAAAAATAATAAAATAAACAACAATCACAAACAGGGGCCTTATCTTTTTCCCACTATCACTACACCTCGTTTTCACTTCAAGCCCCATACCGACTCAGCTGCCACGTAGACCAATAAAAAACATGGGTCTTATCTTTCTCCCTTCCCCACTACACATGATCTAAAGGGGTGGAATGCCTTTTGGGTTTGCGTTTTTGTTCATTTTTTCCCTTTTTTATTATTCAACATAAATTTAACCAATAATTTTCACTAATTTTTAAAGCTTTTTTTTTTAACCACAATTTTTTAAAGCTTTTACTTTTTATTATCTAAGTAAAATTCATTAAAACCAAATGAATTTCAATCCAAAGGGGTAGCGGCACAATTTATAGCCCGTTTATCCGCCGCTCACTTGTAAACTTGTTGGTTTTAATGGAAGTAGATAAACTAAAAAATTTAAATTGAAAAAACCAACCAAATATATGTCGTACCCGTTTGGGTGTATTATTTAATTTCGTATGTTAATTTTTCCTTCTTTGGGGTTTATTACGAGTTTATTTTTTGGAGTTCTTACTTTTAGTTGAGATGTCGTGACAAATCTATGCGAACCGTAAGGAATATATTTTGGGTTCGCTTTTTTTTTTTTCCTTTTGTTTTTAGAAATAATAGAGCTAAATAATACTCAATAACTTTTTATTAAATAAAACTTAATAAAAAAAACAACGAACCAAACACATGTCAATACATGTTTATTTTATGGGTTTTCTCTTCCGGTTAATTTACGCAATATACCAAACCCGACAGAGTTCTCAGTCGCCGCAACGTGCAGATTAATCCTACTAGTTTCAAACTAAGGTGACACTCCATCAATTGGTTCAATTTAGGTAGTTTGGGGAGTTGCCCAAAACTCGATAGAAATTTAGAAAGAAGTCGGCTAAATTCCAAACACTATTTTGAAATGATAACCAAATCAACAAGACATTGTGCAGCGTGCACTGTCCTGCTCTTGTCTCCGTCTATATTTACTTACAAACCCATGCCACCCTCATACAAATTTATGAGTTTCACTCGATATTTAACAATTTTATAAGGAGAAAATAAATTAATATCAATTAATTTCAGAACGACAAAAAAATCATATCCATAGCAACAAGATATATAATTTCTGATGATTAAATGATGTTATTTCACAAACTAAAAATTAAGAGTTTAAATCCGATAGGTAGAAATTGTTGTTAAAAAATAAATAAGATACTTTGTTCAATAGATACTCGGTTAATAAAAGTATACATAAACAAATATATCATATATCATGGTTATAAAGATGTAACCTTTGTAATTGAAGGTTCAAGTCCAATGTTAGACAATTTCATAAATGTATACATATAAGAGTAGAATTAGAGGATATCAGAGTTAACCATTAAAAAACACAATTACCTTATGTAGGTTTTAAGAACATGACCGACTGATTCGATAAAAAAAACGACAACATAACCGATCAGTTGAGTCTATATAAATTGATTTGGTCGGATCGTGAACCATCAAAGGATGAGTGAATCATCCGTTAAAAAAACACGAATACTTTATACAGGTTGAGCAGGATTAAAATTTGACAGCATAACTGATCAGGTTGAGTCTATTTAAACCGGTTGGTAGGATCGTGAACCGTCTATCGAGATTCGGTCCCTTATGATCTTAATATCATAACTCAGTGTAAAATAGGTTCTCACAACAACAAAACAAAGAATAACATGCTTAAATAACTTGGCATAAATTTTTGTGATACAACAAATAACCTATTGGCCTGGGTGTAACGGTCCCGCATAACATATAATAACATTTAAAACCATCCACAGGAATAAAATAGCTCTACAATCCACCGTTTCCTGGTGGTAATACCGCTATGGTGTCCCTCTCTCTAGGTGTTCGTTCCCGTTATGCAACCCCATCTCCATTGTCGAACCGCCATTCTTTGCTGCCGTCGGTTTTCCACTTTTTTCGCCCTTGTTGTTCCTGTATATTGCGTACAGAATCAACTGTAGGGCTCCCAATACGCTTCCGAATCCGTTGCATACCTTCAAGTTGTTTCGAATTGGTTAACAGAGTAAAAGAAGGTAAATGGTGATGGAGATGAAGATGGAAGGCTTACATAGACGAATGGGTCGTTTCCTAGTAGACCGAATATGAACCAGGAAGTACCACATAAGAACACGAATAGAGATAGGAAAAATGGCATGAATTCCACGCTCTTCGTCCTGATCACTGTCCTCTACAAATTACAACGTACGTTAATTAAGGCTGTTCAAAAAAGTCGTAGCTTGAGGCTCGCTTGAACTTGGCTCAGTTTCCAAACAAGCCGAGCCAAGCCAAGCCAAGCCAAACTAAGCTGGATCACCAGCTTTCATTTGGCTATTTAAAATTAAAACCCCAATTTTACTATATACATTAGAGAAACATGTAATTTATAGAATTTATCTTATGTTTGTACATTATAAATGTTAATTATCCATATATCTGACTCAGTTTGTGAATGAGTTGAGTTGAGCCACGCAAACCCGTTGGCTCTCATTTGGCTAATTAAAATATCATACGTTCTATATTTTATAAAATTCTAACTTACGTTAATTGTACGTTAAAAAATATTAGTTTCTTTTTATATATATTTTAATATGTGTAAAACTACAAAATTTAACCATTTTTTTTAAACATGAGTTGAGCTTAAGCGCAACATTTCTACTCGTTAAGATAAATAAACAAGCCTGGTTCTAGCGGGGTCGGCTCTTTTACCACCCTAATTTTCCCTTGTATACGGTCAAAACTCGATAAATTGTAAAAATGTCTAACTTAGATAAGAGAATTAGAGGTAACTTGTTCATTTGACTCGTTTAAATTAAACCAAAACTTTTAATATATATACATATTAATTAGAGGTAAATACCATGATTGAGAGAGGCGAGCCATACATGATGACTGAGAACACCGCGGCAGCGAACCCGCAGAAGTAGCGGCGGGTCTTGCCATGAAGAGCGGCGACAGAAACAATAGCGACGGTGGAGAAGGCGGCGAGGACGAAGGTAGCCAACCCGAACACCTTCACCTTCTCCTTCTTTGGTGCATATATAAGAAAAATCAACACGTAAACCGCCTCGATTGCGGCCCCTGTGCCGTTGATCACGCTCACTAGAGTGTTGTTTTCTGATATGAATGGCAATCCATACCTAACAATACATATATCACGTGAACGATAACTAAATGTCTCGTAAGGTAAAAAGTTGGCTCACAGTTTTGCACCAACTTTTTTATTTTTATTTTTAGTTTTTTTATATGTGAACTTATATATGAAAAAACCGGTTTCCGAACCGGAGCACGGACTTGGACAGAAACCGGTGCAACCCGTAGGTTTATACCAAGTTTATAATCCATTATCAGTTAAACCCGAACCGAACGAGTAAAAAAATGGTCAAAACCGCTCAAAACTAGTAAAAAAAAGGGAGAAAAACCCAACCGGTTTGCAACTCATCCAGTTTGACTTAGTTGACCAACCCAAACCACAACGCGAAGGTTTCTAACTAGTATATAATCCTCTGGTTAAAACTGAACCAAACCGGTAAAAAACCGGACAAAAAGCCGGTAAAAAAAAAGACAAAACCCGAACCGGTGTAGGGTTTGAACCCGATTTGTGCACTTCTAAATTGATTTAAGAGAGAGAATACAATACCAGGCAGATAGTAAGCAGTTGAGCAACGTCATGGGGTACGGAATCCCTGAGAATTCTTCTGTCGATTTATTTTTTAAAATCCTCTTAAAAGTAATCCTGTAAAATACAAAATAATAATAATCATAAAAAATTTAAAGGGTGTTTAAAAACATGAAGGTAGAAAAATTGTGGGCAATATGTTAAAAGTGATTACGTTGGTGCTAAAAAAAGGAAGAGTCCAGTTGCATCTCCTGTAAAAAAGTGTGAAATTCATTAAACAAATAGAATAAAATAATTATTGGAGGAATATGATGGTTGAAGAACACACACCAAAAACACCGAAAATTGTGTGCAGTATGGAAACAACTCCCATTGTAAAGTTAGGGAAGGTGATGTAGAGGGAGGTTGTTATGTAAATGGAATGCTCTAGACCATGTGTAACTTTGGTTTGAGCTCGTTATGGAGAGAGCGGAGTGTGTAAGGTGCAAAGAGGGTGGGGTGGGTTTTATAGAGAAATAACATATATTATAAGCAGATTATATCCGGAAGGTTTTCGAGATAGATAAATTAAATATGAAGTGATAAAATATGCATTACGATGTAACATATAAATTAACTAGCTTATACCTCAGGAGCGTCTCGATATTGAAAATTCTAATATGACGTGATAAAACATAAGTTTTTATTACTAAGAATCATTTGTAAACAATCAACCCATATAAAGCAAAATCCCATATCATATCGATTCATCAATTACAAATCCATATTAAACCCACCATTATAATAATACTAATAGTAATAATTATTACTCTTGTAATTAAACAAACAAAAAATAACCTTGCTATAAGGTGACACCATATGTTGTAGTGTTGCAATTTTTCTCGTAACTTCTCTTTCTTGTTCACCTTCACATTCCCAAAATACCAAAAAGAAAAAAAAAGTCAAATGAGTTTTTAAGAATATTATAAGAGATGAACAATGTTTTCAAGACCGGATCGGACATCGATTTGGACATCCCGACGATTCCCGGTTCAACCGGTCCAACCGGGTCAACGAACCGGTCAAAAAAATCAACAAAAATTCAAAAATTCTATCAAATTCCGATTCAACCTTGTCAAAATCCGGTCCGATTTCCGGTTCAACCGGCCGGTTCATCAAACAAACCCATTTCAGGCGCACTCCGATCGAATCATGCAACTCAGATCGATCGGGGGTCCGATTCCCGATTCAACCGGTCGGAGCGGCCGGTCCGATCCGGTCTCCAAAACATTGGAGATGAACATCAGATGTTATAACACCCTAAACCGTTTTAAAAGAAAATACGCAGCGGAAATACAAACTAGAAAATTTCTTACTTTATAAAACATTCTCGTATGTTTGGAAACCATATTTACAAGATATTTAGGTGGTACATCTTTTATTCTTTCTTATTACATTTAATATGACTCATCTTTGTTAGGTTACGTGACCGTGACCCCGTACAATCCGCTTCCTCGCTCGATCTCCATCCTTTCCTTGCTCTATTAGGTAGACAAGAAACCTACAATCACCACATAACCATTTCGTTAATTCGTTAAGTGACTTCATAAAAATTACCCACAATGTGGAAATGATATCCAATCAACTTTTTTTTTTTTACTTTTCACAGAGTCAAACTATTAATGCATTCTTAACTATCTTTCCACAATTCGTTTCTACCGTTAGTGTATATTTCTACCCACATCAATAAAAACTATAGGTATAATACCTATTTGTTCATTTCGTTGGTCGCACAACACGTGTATCCCAATGAAATTATTAACTACATACTTACAACTTTAAATTTTTTCATTGTTGGATACGGGAATGCAATTCTCTTCTTCATCCCCGCCCGACACTGCATAAAATATGGATTCTACCTCTCATTCATGCATGTTTGATCCGTACTTATCTATAGTTTCAAACATATGCATTCAACGCATATTTGGGCCATACTTATCTATTAACAAAAACCATTCATTCTATACATGTTTGATCCATGCTCACATATGGACATCTCAATCCGTTTCAAGGGTTATTATACATTTCTATAATGTTCCACCAATTTGATCCCCTCATGTGGGTCATTTTACATTTCTACAAAATTTCTACCAATTTGATCCATCATGTGGGTTATACTACCTTCCCAATTTTCTAGGCATACTTGTGATGATTCTCACGGTCCTACGTGTATATATGCTTCTTGCTAAAAAGTTAATTATCTACCCTTTTTGACTCGTGCATCATGCCACGAAGTCATTTCCCACACTTTTGACTTGTGCAACTTGCCACGAAGTCAATTTTCACACGTTGATTTGCGCATCTTGCCACAAAGTCAATTTCCACACTTTGACTTATGCATCTTGCCACAAAAGTCAATTTCCACACATTGACTTGCGCATCTAGCCACAAAGTCAATATCCACACTTTGACCTGTGCATCTTGCCATAAAGTCAATTTCTTATCAATTGAATTTGCATCTTTTACTGATCCATTTATCATCCAATTATCAATAAAGGTATGCTACACCTGTTCTACCATACGACTTACTATTCTTTCTGACCCCATATGTGATTTTATCAATTTATAAGAATCCATATGTATGGTAGGGCTAATACATGGCCAGTGTATTAGTAAATCTTACCGTACACATGGCGTCCCATAAACCACTACGTCACATTATGAGAAAGATGAATTTTAACTTACGTCTTATTTCTTTACCCACCCCTAGACAACTTATTGGGTTATTTTTCACTTGGATATTTATCCTCCCTACTGTCATACTTTTATCCACAATCATATTCTCAACTTCATTACGTCTACATTCTACTTACTACTTACTAAACTAATAAATCATACCTTTCACGCATTCCTTCCAATGTGTACAATATGTCTTTATGTACGTGCCACGTTTGATTTGAAACTTCCTTCTTTCTTTCATTTTCCTAAAGTAAGAATTTATGCTCTTCACCATCTGATAGATGACCTTTCCATCTGTTTCACATGTTCTGGGGTCTGCCTTGGACCGCGTCCTAGAGGCCTCTTCATCATCCAATATAGCTCACCTTAACAAAACAACTCAATTAATTATGTCATATCACGTCAATTATTAATAAAATATACCTTCAGGTCCTAATCGAGTTTTGGATTGTACGGGTCACTAATCTTAAGAGCACACGGGTTTGAGTTCAAGTACTTACCTTCCTATACTTGATTTCACTCAACCCCGGGCTCTGATACCAACTTATAACACTCTAAACCGTTTTAACAGAAAATACGCAGCGGAAATACAAACTAGAAAATTTCTTACTTTATAAAACATTCTCGTATGTTTGGAAACCATATTTACAAGATATTTAGGTGGTACATCTTTTATTCTTTCTTATTACATTTAATATGACTCATCTTTATTAGGTTACGTGACCGTGACCCCGTACAATCCGCTTCCTCGCTCGATCTCCATCCTTTCCTTGCTCTATAGGTAGACAAGACAACCTACAATCACCACATAACCATTTCGTTAATTCGTTAAGTGACTTCATAAAAATTACCCACAATGTGGAAATGATATCCAACAATACTCAATGATCATGTTCAAACGCCTTTCGCAAGTTCGGGCCTGATATCCAGATCCTAGCCTCGAATTTACATGCATCCATACTTACATACCTGCATCTTTATTACCATCCTCATAGCAAAAAGGTTAATAACACTACAATACATACCTGCATACAAATCCCATACACAACTTATCTTGACCCGCCATACTATTCTTCCTTTATGTATTCTCTAGGACAAACATGACGTTTCCAATCCTATACTCAATCTACACATAATGATCAACCTTTACATACATAAAACTCTCACATGAACCCGGGTATAAGTACCTATGCATACACTACATTACTAAATCTACAAAAGCGTAGCAAATCTACTTACCATACTTGTTACCATATATACACACGTATCAATCTAATTGCATATACATGCATCATTCCGTACTTGTGTCATATTTGCAAATCCCGGATTTGTTTCATGGTTAAAATACCTTCACTTTCTTTTTCATCTTTGTTGACCTAATTATCCAAACTAACTTCTTTGTTGTGTGGTGAACCATACTTGTTCACCAACATCATCTATTCACTTGTCTTACTATAATCTATAAATTTGTTATTTCATTCTTATTTTGCAATTCCACATTTATACATAAATATGCATTTGCTAAATTTAGAGTTAGTTCATAAGTCACTTACCTTTGCTCGTGTGAGTGTTGTCGTCCATTCCATCCGTTTGACCCGTTATCTTCCAATCCATGTCATTTTTATTCCTACTTTAACAAGTCAACTTGCAAACCATTAGAACATATAACGGGTCATTCACCACCTTTAATACATAAGTATTATTCACACATCCCATTATATGTGTTCATAATCATTTTACCATTCATACTAGTAATTTGGGTTAACCCCACCCATTTGACCCGAAATCACCCATTTGTGTCTAATGAAAACATATGACTCATTTTCACCCCAAATCCATGACATCTTACTTTTAACTCATATACATAAGTTTTAGGCTAATCCAACGCATTTAATCCATTCACCCAATTGACCCTTTGGGTGATTCTCCCATTATTGACATACTAAACAATTTCATGACATTATGTTAACACAAAACAATTAAATCCACCAATGAGTTAACATCAAGATTATACCCACTTATCCATCCTTTGATTGTTACCACTCTTCATACACATAAGAATTCAAATACATAAATGGAAGTTAAGTTTGTGAATTACTTACAAATGCGAGTAGAGGTCGAAACCATACCAAACGAACTCCGATTGAGATGATTTAGGAGTCCATGGAACCGTCTCGCGAGATCTAAGAAACCTACTAGTTTCTACCACCTGAAACAGCCACCACTGTTGCTGAAACAGCAAAACAGTAGCCAGCAACAGTAGCCAGATTACCTATTTTCGACCTGATGTCTTCTGGTCAGTAAAAAACCATCTTCTAGGCCTCTAAATCAAAACCCCACCGTTGGATATGATCGTTTATGTGTGTTAAAGCTTCTGTAAAAAATTGAGAACGATCCAACGGTGCAATCTCCGGGAAATCACACTTTATGACAGGCTGAAAAACTTAAAAACGAGATTTTCTTGACTTGGATGGTTCTTTCTCTCTCACACACTCTTTCTCTTTATAAATTTTGGGGGAGAGGTATGAAATGAACCAAAACCTTATCACTTACCTTTTATACTACCAAGGTTTTTCAATTGACATAACCTACCCTTGAACTTTTAAAAGATTTATGGACAAGTCTACATACTTTATTAATATTCAAAATGTGCCAATAACATAATTCCAACATTAGATCTTATTAGTGATTTATATGGTTCACATTTAGTAGATAATTAACTTCTAAATCACAATTAAATAACTTACCAAACACATGGTAGGCATCATACCAATCAAGTATAGAGTAAAATCCCTTAATGCATAGTTCTACCAAATCATACCATCAAACTACATCCGCATATGGATTCCATCAAAAACATATTCCTCATGTTAGTTTTCTAACAATTACATCAATTCTCACATGTTTCTCACATTTCTTCTTGCATACAATTTCACACATCACCTAGGCATTTCGCCAACACTTGGTGTGCGAACAACATTCTAAGCACATTATACAAGCTTCTCATACATGCATTCAACTAAACACATAATGACCTTCAATCATGACCAATTTCAACATGAATCCTATCAAACATCGACTATAAATTACACTTTATTTCTTCCATGATATGAATTCCAACATTCATTCACCAAACTTTCACAAGAAGTTAAACCATCCATTTCTTTAACGAGCATTCTAGCTAATTATTTCATGCAATAGAACAAAATAAACATACTAATAAACAAGAATTCGGGTTTTGGGGCGTTACAGATGTACACATACAAAGATAGCTGAAAAGCGCAAAACGAAGTCAAAGGTACTTGAGAATCTTGCAAACCCATGATCTATAGTCATAGTCTCTAAATAATCCAACATACACAGATCGGAAAATATAAAATATTTATAAATTAGGCAATAAAAAAACAAATATGCATCAGATGACCAAAACATATATCATGTGCGTATGTATTTTAACTTTCTAAATAATTAAATTAAAGATGTGTAAAAAAAACTTCTTATCTAATCAAAAGTATGTAATCAAGTAAAACTCAAAATAATAAAAACTAATCAATGTCCATTGTTGAATTAAATCCCCACTCACAGCTATCAACAAATACCAATAAGGATATGTGACTATTTCCACTCCTGTATTTTAGTATGAACACCCAAATATGAAAACAAAAATCAAAAGTACTTGTGTCTTACTCAAATTGTTTAAATCATCTCTTACTTGATAACAACAAATATATAAATAAACACCCATTAATAATAAAATATAACAAAACAAGATAAAAACAAACGTTACCTCATTCTTCATCGAATGACGCCTATTAAGTCACTGTACACTGAATATAAGATTGTTAATCGGTACATAAAGTAGCCATGAATGTTATAATAAAGAAATCCAAATTTGATTACCATCAAATTTCAATTTCAAATAATAAATAAATAACTCAAGACAAATATTATGGAACATACATTCAGAGGCTCTTAGAGCAGAGGCTGTGACTGTAGAGTATAGGGGATTCTCCGCGCCAGCACTAAGACAACCAAATATTACGACTCTTCCCTTTTCTAGATGTCGGATTGCTCGTTGCCTGTTGTATGGTCCAGAAACATCCAACAAACAGACGGCTGATTGCAAACGTGCCTGAACTCCCAATTTCTCTAATGTTGATTGGAGTATTATGGAATTCAGCATAC
Source organism: Ambrosia x helenae (assembly GCA_030844895.1). Classification (NCBI taxonomy): domain Eukaryota; kingdom Viridiplantae; phylum Streptophyta; class Magnoliopsida; order Asterales; family Asteraceae; genus Ambrosia; species Ambrosia x helenae. Next base: position 19,467 of record JAUTDX010000941.1, read on the forward strand.
TTGCCTTCATACTGGTAAACACATCAGTTTAGTGCAAATTGGAGTGTAAAAACAAAATATCATAAACTTGTAACACTACATTTTTACAAAATATTATATAATCTAAATATCACATAAGAAGAAACTAACAACATTACCCAAGTTGATAAGCATTACTTATATCCGAATCAGTAGCTACCACCCATGAGTCCCCAAAAAAGAAATTACGCCCACCAACTACTTTCGTCACCTGAAGGAAGCTGGTTAAGTGTCGCAGGTCAGTTAAAAAGTACAAATATTAATAAAGTAACAATCATCTAAAATTAAAGAATAACTCAACACCCATTTGGGAGGCCATTGATACTTATCTAGCAATCAACATTGCCACCTATGAAGCAACAGAAACCAAGTTAGAACTTAGAATATTATGCATTATTACAATTCTTTAAATTTTTTTAAACTATCTATACCAACCTTTTATGCTTAAATGATACCTTCAGATCAATATTTTGCGAGCCAGTTACAACGAGTGCATCACCACTAATTTTAAAAACAACTCTTCGCCATCTCGGACTTGTAACCGACTTCATCTCCATGTTAGTAATTCGACCACTTGGACTTGAAGTTGTAGATGTATTGACGTGATGCAAAACACATCTCTTTTTCTATGTATTTCGTTATATTATCTGGTTAGGTTTTTATTCGTGTCTTTTTATTATATATTTATCTATTTCATTATTTTATAGGTGTTCGTGGAAAATGAGCTCAAAACGAAAGAATTTTAATTGAGACACGGACACTTGAGAGCAGATATTCACAGACGTTGAAGCGTAAACAAAAAACTTTGGTCGAGCCAAGAACACCCGAGATGTGAGCACGGAACAATGACGACGACGACGAATGGTCATATGACCATCTCGTGAGTGGAGGCCCAAAAGTCCAAAGAAAAAAACAATATATAAAAAGAGGGATTATTTTCGAAGGAAGGAATTTTTTTGGACAACGGCATTTTTCATAAAATCTTGACAGCCGCCATTGGCAAAGAAATCGACAGCAGTGCTCTTAATAGTTTGTGAGAGGTTAATTGAAGGAGAAAAGGCTTGAGATTAAGATTGAAGGCTCAGGTTTGATCACTAACAGTTTTAGTTTTTATATTTATTTACTCCGTGTTCATGAATATTGATGACCGTGATTAATTTTTATTTTGAACCTTTGTTTTATCGTTTTCAATAGCAAATCTTGAACCACTACCTATGTCTTGTATGATGATCACATGTTAATTTTATAGTTTTTGGTTTATGGTGATGTGTGTGCGTGCTTAAGTCTAATTTATTATTTTTGAGAGTTCCATAAATGTTTTAGTGAATGTTTTTCATGTTAGGATGTTTGTTAGGGTTACCTGCTTTGTGCTCGTAGCTTAGTTTATGGTTTTGTGCACAAAATCCATAGGAATTTGACTAGAGAATTTAGAGGACTTAGATATTCTTCCATTTTTTAGACCGGGAGGTGATGGAATGTTTAGTTGTCTATAGCTTTAGGTGTTAGGTTTTGGGTAAGACCGGGAGGTGATCCTATTCTAGTTGTCTTTAGTTTCTTGCAATTCCAAGTCATAATTAACTCAATTAAATTACTCCTTTAAATCTTCGGGTGTATTGTGATTAGAGAGACCAGGAGGTGATCGAGTCATTAGAGTACCACTACATTCTTAGTGAGGTGAGACTGGGAGGTGATTCGAGCTAGATAACCAGTGTTTTATTCCTTATGATTCATTACGGTGTGTTGGTGAGACCGGGAGGAGATCTAGCACGTCTTACGGTTTTTTGAGTTATCTTTAGAATCTGGTAGCCATTCAGTTTTCCACTACCGAGAGTTGTGAATTTGCATGTAGAATTCTTGGCCTAGGTAGTTGTCTTCCTATCCTGATATTTTCCTCATTTATCTTCGCTGTCTATTTATCCTTATTTACTTTATTTTATTTCAATTAATTATTAAACCCCAAAAATCATATTGAAAAACCAATTTTGTTAAGTCTTAGTCGAGTCTAGTTTTGTTTTCTAGTTGTGTCATGTGGGTTCGATACTCAGACTTAATTTGTACTGCATTGATAGGTACACATGATATGTGATCCCACATCGGTTGGGAAGGAGAACTAACTTCTTTATAAGAGGTGAGATACCTTCCCCACCATGACGCGTTTTGGGTAGACATGTGCAACACCAATGCAAAGCCTTGAGTCTGGCACCCTTCTGAAAGACGTTGGGGCAGCCAAAGAGGAAAATATTGTGGTACGGTAAATCTAGGTTGTTACAAATAATAATAATAATAATAATAATAATAATAATAATAATAATAATAAGTAAATACAAACAAAAGAAAAAAAACCCAACTTTTCCATCAATAATAAGCCAACAATGCTTAGTTTTATTATGAATAGAGACATCACTGAACACAAAGGTAAAGTTTTCCAATCTGTTGCTAGTAATGCCTTAAACTGGGAAAAAAGTTAAAAAAAGAGCAAAATTCAATCAAGATTCAATCAACCCCGCCTCAAAATATACATTAACTATGAATGAATAAAAACTCAAGAACAAAAAAGAACATACAGAGTTATAAGTCGTGTTATCAATGGAGACACATCTACTACAATCACATGAAACACAAAATAGATCACTCATTGTATCAAGTTTGCCCTGCATCTCTTATCTCTATATCCACTTCTTTGAAGAAGAAGAAGAAGAAGCCAGTGCAGACGATGAACCTAGCTTCAAACGGCACTACACAACCATTTTATTCTTTTGACATAATTATCTCTATCCTAAATAGAAGTGTCGGTGGAAAATTCCATTGTTCCTAAGTCATAACAATTATCCCAAAAATAAAATAATCAACAAACACAAAACTAAAAAAATCACATAATAGCACGATTGGAGCAAATTTAAAGCATGCGTTGTATTTCGATGGTGACGAGTGCTAGCCGTGATTGTAATTTTGGTTTGCATATGAATTATGGTGGAGATGTTTGGTCAATGACGAGAGAGGACTCCGAGTAAGGTCGAGGGAAAGGGGATTGCCGGATTGGTCATTCTTTTTTTTCATGTGGGTTCCACAATTTTATTTTATTTTTTATAGTAAGGATAGTTTGGTAATTTAAAAAATCCAAAAGAAATTTTAACATTCATCCACTCTAAGGACCAAATATGTTACGCTCAAGTAATAATGATGACCAAATATTCAATTTCTCAAATTAAGGGTCCGGAACCACAATATATTTCCCATGGACTAGGTATGATTCTTTCATATTAAAACTTTCAAAAGCATCTTAGTAAATAATAAAAGGGAAGTTACATGACCCACTCCCCATGCTCATGACCGGTGTGAGTGCTAAGCTAGTTGTGTTCATTAGTGGTAGATTGAAGTCGACACGAACTTAAAAGTTATACAGGAACCCCAACATGATATGATTGCAAAACCGAGTTAGAGATATGAACCCACACATGAAAGGTATTTGCATGCTGACAGAAATACAAAATTCTTTTTACCAGAATTTATATGTTTCAATACTCTATATTACAAGTGTAACACCCTATAACCGTAATGCAGAAAATACTCAGTGGAAATACCAACCGAAAATTTCATTTCTTTAATAACAACCTTGAATGATTAGAAATCAAATCTACTAAGTATTTTAAGTGTTACATCTTCTATTATTTCTTATTGCCTTCAACAAACTCGTCTTTATTTGGTTAAGTGATCGTGACCACGTACGATCCGCCTCCTCGCTCGATCACCATCCTTTCCTTGCTTTAAGAGGTAGACAATACAACCTACAATCACCACATAACCATATCATTAGTTTGGTAAGTGACTATAGTCAGTATTTTTACAACATAGTAATAGCAACACCATATGTCCATCGCTTAACAACACCAAGTCTAAGCTAAGATTCATCCATCTTTTGACCTTTAAAGTCAAACCTTTCGAACTACATCATGCTTGAGCTACCATTCATTCATACGGGGTTACTATTCAACATATCAATTTTCTATTTAACAATCACAAAATATCCAAATGTACTAACCTTCCTTTCGCAATATTAACCAACCATCCATATGTCGGCTTGACTTGCTCCTTCACAAGTCCACGCCATACTTAGCTTGCTTTAGTTCATTCACAATGAGTTCCAACTCGTCAACATCATATCACCTATCTTGTGGATTTCATCATACCCATAAATTCGGTCGTTCGTATCTACAAAATCATTGGTTATATATACATTACATTCATGAAAGTTGACCTTCATTGGTCATGCAAGTTTTCTTTCACCTGAAATGTCTAACTATATACATTTCCTTCCTGATCTCCCGTTTACGTGCTATACTACATTACTTATTGCATTTTCCTACGCAAGATCCTTACGTTTTATTCACTAACTGGCAAATTTTCTACAATTTGACTTTTCAAAGTAATTGCACCATATTCTACTACTTTATAATAACTTCTATATTGCATTCTTGCAATTCATAATATCATTCATTCGTTTCCATAGGTCTCTGAAAATAAACTCACATCAGTATCGTCTTACTATCTCCCATTACATATATATATATATATATATAGGTAAAGTATATGGAGGAAACCCTCCTTATTTGGTAAACTCTGGAAACTCTGACTTCCCAACATTTTTTTTTTGAAAAAAATAGGGTATGTAATATACATTTTTTTAAGCATTTTGAGCCAAAAAAATCGAAAAAAGCGCCGAACGGTTTTTTTTTTTAAAAAATAAAAAACGTCTACTGTTTACATATAGTTAACACATTGTTAACACCTGTTATTAGCGCTTAACATGTGTTAGTCAAAATTTTATTTTATTTTTTTAAAAAAAAATACTCGGCGCTTTTTTAATTTTTTTGGCCCAAAATGCTTAAAATCATGTATATTACTTGCCCTATTTTTTTCGAAAAAAAAAATATTGGGAAGTCAGAGTTTCCAGAGTTTACCAAATAAGGAGGGTTTTCTTTATATCCATTCCCTATATATATATATATGCATTTTTATATGCCACGCAACATGCATATTTAACTAACGTCGTGTCTTGCCTTGGTTGGAGAAAAATGTATTATCTTCTCAATTCCTATCCAAATGACCTGTTTCATGGGTCATTCAATATTTCTTCAACATCCTACTCAATTTGACCCATTACTTGGATTATTCTATATTCTTACATCTCCACCATTTGACCCGTTCAAGGTCATTTCTACAATTTCTGTAATTTCACCCATTTGCCCATTTATGGTCATTCGACATTCTCATGTTATCAAGGATGAGCCGACTGAGTAAATGAATGGGCTTACATATGGATTCATATATTTAATTCCTACCTTTAATTTATATATATTGGATCCGTATTTACCTACGGGTTCAAATCTTTTATTTCTACTTTTCATTCATATAACTTTGATCTGTGCTTACTTACAGATTCAAACCTTTCATTCCAACCTTTCATTCATATAGGTTTGATCCGTACTTACCTACAGACTCAAACCTTTCATTCCAAGCTTTCATTCATGTAGGTTTGATCCGTACTTACCTACGGACTCAAACCTTTCATTCCAACCGTTCATTCATATAGGTTTGATCCGTACTTACCTACGGACTCAAACCTTTCATTCCATCCTTTCATTCATGTAGGTTTGATCCGTACTTACCTACGGACTCAAACATTTCATTCATATAGACTGCTCTCTATCACTTGAGAGTCGTCTACTTTACCCACAACTGACGCCTAGTTACTTATTCATTCATTGCCATAATTAATTTATAGGCACAATATACATACGTTTAGTTTGATATCTTCTAAGGGAATCCCCCCATCACATTCACACTTCTATAGAAGTTTCATTCCACCCATTCACCCACACGACCACCTACTTTCCAATTTTACCAGGCATACATGTGATGATTCTCACGGTCTCACGTGCATCGCATGCTTCTTGTGCACTGGCTAGGCGCACAATCCACATGTTATCCACGTGGCTTCATGTAATCATTACCTTATGCCTGGGGACTGGTTTTCAGCTTCGTGCTACATTTTCAATTTCCTTTCCTAACAACATGGTTGTTTTTCCATCTAATTTTATCATCCCTGAGAATTCTCTCCTACCGATACCAAGTTATTAATACTACGTACCTGCGAGCATTCTACCCTTCCCAAATTTCCGAGATCTATCTTGGATCACGTCCTTGAGACCTCTTCATTATCCACAAAAGCGTACCTTAACATAAACACTACAATTAGTTTCTAGCATGTCATGTGAGTTACTATTAAATTCTACCCTTGGGCCTCGATCGAGTCTTGGATTGTACGGGTCACTGATTTCAAGAGCATACAAGTTTGAGTTCAAGTACTTACTTCCTTGTACGAGATTTCACTCAAACCAGGGCTCTGATACCAACTTGTAACACCCTATAACCGTAATGCAGAAAATACGCAGCGGAAATACCAACCGAAAAATTCATTTCTTTAATAACAGCCTTGAATGATTAGAAATCAAATCTACTAAGTATTTTAAGTGTTACATCTTCTATTATTTCTTATTGCCTTCAACAAAACTCATCTTTATTTGGTTAAGTGACCGTGACCACGTACGATCCGCCTATTCGCTTGATCGCCATCCTTTCATTGCTTTAAGAGGTAGATAATACAACCTACAATCACCACATAACCATATCATTAGTTCGATAAGTGACTATAGTCAGTATTTTTACAACATAGTAATAGCATCCCAAGGAAGCTAGATAATCTCTTTGACTTGTCTCCGCAAACTTGGACTAATACAAGATACGAGCTTGAATCCGATCTTTGGATTCTAGCCTTGAAATTCCATGCATTCATCCTCATCTATCATGTGCCTTTGTTGTAATTCACATAACAATATGGCTAATAACATCAACAATACATACATAAACACGACCTCCACGATTTCATTTCAATGTCCCACCATCCTTTAATCTTAAACATTCTTACTAAGATCAATCATGGAGCTTAGAGTAACCTTAAGAATCCTTACATTCCCACATAATGACACATGATAAACCATGTTAGAAAGAAGAAACAAAACAAAAGATTCACGGGTCCACCGTAACTTACTCTGGCCACCGTAAGTTAAGGTAGTCCCTATTTCAGTTTCCATCGTAAGGTAGTAAAGGTCCACCGTAAGCTTTCTGATGTCCACCGTACCTTACTCTGGCCACCGTAAGGTACGGTAGCTTCTGCAAATTTGGCTAATTATCTTCATTTCCTTGCCCGTTTTCCCCCAATCTTTAAACGCCTTTAAACTCGTGTTCAAGGCCATTCCTAAAGGGCACTTGGGACTTGTTTAACACCATTTAATCATGCTTTAAAGATGTCCATTTATGGTGGTTTATAACCCCTTTCGGTTTAACTACAATCCATCCGATTCTCACCCAAATCAACCCGTTAAGGTCTTAGTTATACAAAACCTTATTTGATCATCCAAAGGGCATAACCATCATTTTGTTAACCCATATAACTCTTGTTAAACTAAAAATCATCGTCCAATTATTTAATAATGACCCAGTTTATAGGTTTATCCTTTGATAATTCCTTGGAATTCCCAAAACACCCTCATCGGCTTATTTTACAAACTAGTCACCCGTGGGTGATACTACTTGGTTTAATTCCATTGTTTTTAACCGACTAACTTATTTGGAAATCTCTAAGCCCTCATGGACTTAGTTTTCTATCATTTTCAATATTACATTACTATTGGTCATTCTTAGGCGCATTAGCGCGCATTTGGACATAGTTTTGCAAATAACTACCAATTTAATGCCCCCACTTCACGAGGGTGGTTTTCATACGCATATACTACCACTACATCATTCCCATTCTATATGAACATAATTCAATATCATAGATGCGAGTTAAGTTCAGGAATCACTTACCTTAGGTTCTCTAAGTTCATGTTTGTTTACTTGCCTCATCTTGACCCATTAGCTTCCCATGCTTGAGTCCATCATTTCTATCCTTTCATATCATCATGTTCACATCATTGTTAGCATACATGTTCATTCATAAGCAATCATATCCAACTCATATATCACATTGACTTGCATAGGTCAATTTCTAACATGCATATAACATAGCTTCCCACCCTTTTTGATTTACCATACAAGTAATTTAAACTCAACATCGTATGTGTCACATAACCAAGCTAACGTGTCTCACAAGAAATCCTCAATCTCACAATCATGCTAGAAAACATACCACATTATTTCCATGTTAGTTGACTTTCCATAAAGTTAACTTTTAACCATATAAACTTTCCTTTTTCCAAACATATGTCTATATTATCATACTAGGTTTTATGAAATTCACCCTAAGCGTCATGTTCCTATCTCATTAACATATGAGATCACTCGACATACCAATTAACAAACAATGGCGTTCATCATAGTATTTAAGCATGGTGTACATACTACTAATGCATAATCCTTACCACATCATATAATCAACTAAATCCCCACATGATTACTCTCTAAGACAAAATCCTCATGTTAACCTACTATCAATTGCATCAATTATCACACTACTTTCATACTTGTCCAATCTTGCCTACAATTTCACAAGTTAGACTAATCTAGACATTTCATCAAACACTTGGTGTGCATACAACATTTAAAACACAATGTACAAGCATTTCATGCATACTTTCATAGCACATAACATAAATCATCATATTTCTTCCCTACATTACATACCATTCATTCAATAGTTATAAACATAGCAAATCATCACTTTCTTTTCAATGCATTCAATAATTAACTAAGAATGGTCTTGGATTACACCAAGACCAACACCCACTTCCAACATAGGTGTAAAACAATCTAATTAGCACATGAATCAAGCATAGCCTTATGTCGTATCATGAATTATGGTTCCTTTAGTGTCTATCAACATCTAGACACCTCCATTCATCCTTGATTCACGTTTTTTACATACACCCTAGGTTTTCATCAACTCCAAAATTAATCTTAACATCAAAATCTACCAAATAGAAGGTACCTTTGGGTTTGATTGACCTTAAATGGTCCATTTCTAGCTCATGCATCGATTTCCCCTTGTTTTCTTACTAGATTGAGCTTGGTAGTTGGGTTGGGCTTGGAGCCCCTTTTCTCCTTCTCCTGATGTCAACCAAAACACACACAAAGTGTGTGTTTTTGGTGTTTTTATTATGTTCCACAATTTTAGTTGTGGACTTTTATGATTGACATATTCCACCCTCCAAGTTACAATCTCTTAACTCTATATCATATATATACATTAATCCTGCCTATAATGTCTTTAAACGAAGTGGGTTTTTCGGGGTTTTACAACAAGCCCATGACTACATATAGGTAACGGTTCGTCTACAGAAGATTAAATTTCTGAGAAGGCTAAGAAGTCATATATATTGGATATATGACAATCAATAAAATTAAGCATGAATGGTGTAAGAGTAATTGAAACGATTAGTCAAATATGAAAAAGCATTATGTATCTGAAAAATAAAACACATGTACCATTTCTTACCTACAAATAAAACGTCATAACTGCAAGTAAAACATTATGTACATGCTACAAATAAAACACCACATAATGAACATTGTGTTACTTACAAAATAAAACACAATGTACCTATTGTAATTAAAACACCATTGTATGAATAGAACCAAAACATCATGTACTAAAACACCTAGTTGAAACGTAAACTTTTGTGTGTGTGTGTATCAATATAGTACTTGTATCAAAGAAAAAACGCTCGTTATTATTGTATAATTTAAAAAAATATATGCATAAAAAAACTATTGACGTTTAAAAAGCTAGAGGAAGTTGCATGTGGGTTTCTAAATCTAGAACATACGGTTGCATTTGTACTCTTATGCTATCAAATAAATGATTAAAACTAAACATACTTTTAAAAATGGTTACTAATTAATGCTATCATATAAATAATTAAAATTAAACATAATTTTGAAAAAATTTCACTAATCAATCTCCTATTTAAAATTACAAGCTAATGGCTAATAAGACTTTCTTAGTCTTCTTAGGGTAATACCATTTAGGATAATTCTACCATGTATGTGTGTGTGGTAAGAGAATAAAGTTTGAAATTTGAAATATAAAACATAGAACTCTGAGTTTTGATACAAACCTACATTTTTTTTATCACCATGATACAAATAAATAGGTTAAATGAATCAACTCATGATCAAAAGCCGTCCATCTAAAAATGGCGACGTATGCCAAACAGGAATGTAATTTTGGTTTGAATATGAATTCAGGTGGATATGTATGGTCATCGATGAAAAGGGGACCATAAGTAATGTCAAGGGAGAAGGAGTTGGTTTTTTTTTGTTTTTACTTTTGAAGTCAGTTCCCACAATTTTATTCTAATCTTCCAATAGTAGGGACGGTAATGAGGAGGGTGTGAGACGTGTTTAGATAGTTCAAACTTCATATCTAATTGTAAAGCGGTGTCTTATACCTGTCACAATATCTATCGGGTAATCACCCTTTAGGCATCAGGTATACTTGTTGAGTTTTCTAGTAATAAAAAATTCTTACCATTCTATTTTCCTATAATTATCCAGTGATCAATTGCATAATCTATGCATCTTTATCTCTTAAAACGAATATAAATTTATAAATATATGTACATCAAGAATATAATGTTCTTTTCCAAAAGGTATGTAGATCAACAAATTAGTACTAATACATAAAATAAAAAATTGAAAGAAACTAACTGCAAGTACGTTATCGGGTAAATGGGCATATGCTTTTGAGTGATTGTGTTGGGTAAACATATATATCACTTAATCTCCTATCTATGAAAAACTTTAAAAACTAATCCCATACCCTAAATACCCGTCTTAAATGTTTTTTAGTTTACATGCTGGATTCGGGTTTGATAGTTATCCCCATTTTAATAGTAAGGATATATTTGTATTTTATTAAAATCCAAAAGAAATTTTAACATTTATCCACGTGAAGGACCCTAACTTGTTATGTTCTCAAATCTAGGGTCTTCGAGTTTAACAATGAAGGCCAAATGTGTCATTTCTCAAATATAGGGTTCGAAATCCTAATATAGACATACCATATGGACTATATATAAAAATTTTTTTTGGTAAGATAACTTTCGAAAGAGTTTTACTAAATAATAAAAGAAAAGTTAGGTAACCAATCTCTTTGTCCAAGGCCGACATGAGTGTTCAATGAGTCGTGTTCATTAGTGGTAGATCAAAGTCGGCACAAACTTGAAAATTTACACGAACTCTAAGATGATATGAATTTGAAAATGTGTCGAACACATGAACCCAAATATGAAAAATGTGTTTGCGAGGCGACAAAAAACACAACTACCCATACACCCATCACTCATCAGGTCAACAAGGACCCCTTTGCTAGAAATGTTGAAAATTTAAGCCCAAAACTAATCAAAATCCTTTCTACTAAACTCGAATTTATAAATTTCTTATTTATTTACACCTACACCTCTAAATTGATCATTCTTTCAACAGAGGCAAAAAAACCGCTTATTTGTCAATATCACGACATCGCAATAAATAATTTGTCCATCGCTAGGGCACATCTTGTCCTTCCATCATTACCATTATTAGTGTTTTTGTAGAATCAATGTACTCGAAATACAAACATTTATCTTCCTCATCACTTTGCCATAACCTTATCAACTTGGACAATTCGTCTTCCTTTTTAGGGTTAGTTGTACGCTACCCTTGTCTTTTTGCCTTGTTATTGGTCACCATCAGTTACCTCTTCCTACTGCCCTCCAAACTAGTACGAGTTCCACATTAATAATTACATGATTTTATATTAATTTACATACAATAAACATTTTATAGCAATGCTAATTTACATGTATTAACATTTTGTTTAATCCTAAAAGACATTCTTCAAGTGAAGTTATGATGTGTATCGCTTGGATAAATAACCCTTAGAGTGGGTAAACCTCAAAGAAAATAGAGGGATCGCTTGGATAAATAATCCTTAGAGTGGGTAAACCTCAAAGAAAATAGAGGAAATACTAGACTTGAGATAACTCTCTTTTAATTCATTTCATTCATAACCATAAAAGCAATTACATACTCTATTAAATAAAGAAACAAAGGAATCAACTACCCACTACATTATAAGTAACCCATTACTTCCTAGAAAAATGGAGAGAACTACGTACTCACTCCTTTGACCCCTAATACTCCAACAATTAATATATTAAAATTAACTAATAAGAATTCAAAACATTGCTGGACGTGCATGGCTTTGTGATGAGGCACATAACATTCCACCCCGCTCAAACTCACCTTGTCCTCAAGGTGAAAGAATACAGACTTGGTGTTGCTCCAAGGCGGTCGCCACTCGGTTAGTCCCATAGCATTCGGAGAAGTCGTGCCAACGCGCCAAGGTGGATGCCACTCGCGATCCTCGGTCACGCCGTCTCTAGATGTTTCGTTGTCCTTTTGCGAGGTCCGTTTTGCTTTTGGCATGCCAGAGTGCTGAAGACATGATTCAAAATGGTGGTCGGTTTGATTGGTCGGTTCGAATTAGGATGTTGAGATGGTGCAAAGTTTTCGCAGGGTGTTGGGGGATTTTTTGATGCATCTGTTGATGTCTCTGATGTTGGTTGTGATGCAGGTGCTTGTATGAGGGTTGGGTTTTGAATAGCATCAGAAGATGAAGGGTTAGTTTTAGTGGTGTTTTGGTACGAGTGCTTATGTGTGGTCAATATCGGTAGCTTTGGAAAAACAAGAGAAAGGGCTAATGGTATATGGACCGGTGGTGGTTGTTTCTTTGTGGACGGAGAAGGTGTCGGGGTAGGTGGTTTTGGTGAAGCAGGTGGTGGTGTTGTGGCGGGAGCGGAAGTTGGTTGTGGTGAAGCAGAAACTGGTTTTGGTGATGGTGTAGAAAACACCTTCTCATAAAGCGAATTGATCCGAGCCATTGTAGCATTCCATTCACGAGCGTCCATCGGAGTGGATCAAGGCCGCTCTGATACCACTGATGTGTATCGCTTGGATAAATAACCCTTAGAGTGAGTAAACCTCAAAGAAAATAGAGGGAATACTAGACTTGAGATAACTCTCTTTTAATTCATTTCATTCATAACCATAAAAGCAATTACATACTCTATTAAATAAAGAAACAAAGGAATCAACTACCCACTACATTATAAGTAACCCATTACTTCCTAGAAAAATGGAGAGAACTACGTACTCACTCCTTTGACCCCTAATACTCCAACAATTAATATATTAAAATTAACTAATAAGAATTCAAAACATTGCTGGACGTGCATGGCTTTGTGATGAGGCACATAACAAGTTATTAATGGAGTAAAGGAAATTAGCTGAGCTCGGATTTGGCTAAGCTCAAGCTCAACTAATTTTGGCTTTATAGACATGACTTATGGATAGTTGAAAAATCTCAGTTCGGGGTTGCTTTGTTTATTATTTATATTATTTAATCTATAATCTATAACTTATAATAAAAGAATTGAATATTGATGAGGTGACATTCAATGGAGACCTCAACCCTCCTTTGAATGTGCCACGTGGCATGTTAAGGTGAGAGTTTTTAATTTATTTTTTTATTTTTTTTTATTCATTCTCCTACACTTATCTAACCCTAATCTCTTTAAGAATTTAAAAACAAATTTAGATTTTTCTCTCTAATGTTTCCTCCCATCATTTTTAAACGTTAATATCTTTTATATACGAGATTTTTTAAAGAAAAAAATTACACCAAATTAACGAGCGTTTTATTATCTTTCCAACGAGTACCATAGTGCTATATAAAAAACGGAGAAAAAAAACGACTATTTTTTTATGGGGTTTCGTTCATACAGGAAAAAAAAACACAAAGTGTTCAGGTTATTCATTAATCATGTTTTTTCTTTTAAACCAGTTTCTTATATACAATTTTGAAATTTAGCCCAATCGTCATGCTATCATTGGAATTTTACTCTTCTAAAGATGGATATGTATACTTCATCAAGAGAAGCTTCGTGAAAGAATCGCGCAACACTGCAACACATGGTGTCACCTTATAGCAAGGTTATTTTTTTATTTATTTAATTACAAGAGTAATAATTATTACTTTTAGTATTAGTATTATTAGAATGATTATATTTTTCAACCCCGGGACACTCCCGGGATAAAAGCTAGTTCTTTTATATATGTAATCACATATTATATTGAATTAATTAAATATATATTATTAGACTTAAAATCATAAGTTTGTTTAGACATTCAAGCCTAATCAATCTCAAAACTCGAATATGCTTTTTTAAAGTTGTTCTTGAAAATAAGAAAATTTGCATGAAAGTACATACCAATAAACTAGAAAATACATATAATCTGCCTATATTAAAAGGTAAAAATATAAGCAATTCCACCTACTTTAGAAGTATATAAAATTATACCATAATTAAAACAAATATCTCAATTATTCTTTCACAAAGTGATGATAATTTGATAGATAACCAACCATGTTTGAGAAAATGAAAAAACAAAAAAGAGTGTGACATGTTTGGTTTTATTATTTGAAAACTGAAATTATACTTATTCGGACGCAAAGATTTATTTGCTCCAAATCGATGCAATACACAACTTATTCTAAATGTGAAGCAAGCACATATGCATGCGTGATATTCGTCTTACACTATATTTATAGTAGTTGATGACGTGGTTAGCCTAAAGCAAAAAAAATAATAAGTATCGTAAAACAATGCTTAAAGGGTGGAAAGCTACGAAGGATCGAAGGACGGAGCATCCCAGGTCAAAAGATGACCTGTCTTGTCACCTTTTCATCGAACATCACAAGCAGCTGTTGATGGAGTAACTACACTACTCGGACTGCTGGTCCATAGCCACCATTGGCTTAAAGTGGATTGTACTTTTGTTGCATCATACTTCAAGATAATATGCCTTCCTAAAATAGAAGATGCCGTGTCTATATAATCAGATCAATCACAAACAGATCTGGACACACTCTAACTTATTCTCTTACACAAAATCTTCTATTCTTTGGTCTAAACACACGTGAGGAGAATATCTCTCACTTACAACTCGAGTTAAGACATTCATTTCTGGCTTTGAGTCTCACTCAAACCAGAAATCCAACACTCGAAAATAATATTATCTTGAACCTTCTACGTTTGCAACGTAGGAGGACACCACGACCTGCGTTAGGCAGATCGAAACCCTTGAACCTTTTAACCCTTCCTGTGACTCAGAACCAACATTAGACAGTTATTTGTTGTAGCAACAAGTTGGCGCCCACCGTAGGGCTGCGCCATTGTCTCTTCAAAAAATCAGTTGTGTAGCTCCAACTCCCCTTCATGTCTGATCCTGAGTCTCAAGAAGAGGTCAACCAGATCTCTCCAGACGCAGATCAAGCCTCTCCCAACAGATCTGTGTCATTCTCCACTCCGGGAGGCACTCCAGCTAGTACTCAGACCCCACCCACTTGTCCCGAGTCGGTAAACTTGCAGACTCCACCTCCTACTCGTTCAGGGGTGTTGTCTCCTCTCCCTGACCCTGCACGAATGCCACATCACATAGATCTTACCCCTGAGGGAGTTGCAAGTAACTTCCTGCAACTCAGGTCCCTCTTAAACCAGGATGTCATGAGGGAAAGGGAAAAAGGAGTCCGTATTCGGCTAGATTACAACGAAGAAGAAGTATCACTTTCTCCTGGGCCACCTCATCCTCTACTGCCACCTCTAGTCGCAGACCATCTCCCAGGAACTATGAAGTTGGTCCCAGCAACATGTTCACTGCCTCCCACCAGGAAACAAGGCCCAATTCTACTGCCTTCCCACTGTTCACCACCCAAGATGTCACCACTGGTGCACCACTTGGGCATGAATTCACCTTAGACCAGCTCTTGCAGTCATCAGTAGCTAGTGTTCCACCTCCCGTTGCATCTTCATGGGAACAAGCCATGGCCTCGCTACCTATGGCTCGTAGCGCTTCCATGAGCATTCCTATGGCAATTAACAATGTAGCAACAACAGAAAGCCTCCAAGGTTTTAACCTTATGCCTTACATGATATCACAGATGATGGCTCACTTTCCTTGGCAGCAGCTCATCAGTCAAGCCATCGCTGCTCAACAAGGAAATCCTAGTGGGATCACCAACACCCGGGTGGAACACACCGTCAACCAACCTTATAAGCCAAGCAGCTTGTCTTGCTTCTCTCAAGAGATAGCAGACTATGAGTTCCCTAACAAGCTGAAGATGCCAGCTCATGTAAGAACATATGATGGCACCGATGACCCAGAAGATCTCCTTCAAATCTTCTATGGGGCTGCTCGGATCGAGAAATGGGGTGATCCCGAGTGTTGCCTCATGTTCATGCAAACCCTTGTTGGATCCGCTTGAATCTGGTTCAATGACTTACCAGCAGTAAGCATCCGAACCTTCAACGAACTTGGCAAGGGATTTCTAGCCAACTTCTCACAACAAAGGCGTTGCGTCAAGGATGCAACCGTTATCTTTCAGATCAAACAGAAAGATGACGAGAGCCTAAGAAGCTTCATAGAAAGATACAAGAAAGAAGGCCTTACCTATGTCGGTGCAGATGAAAAAATGAAGGTTGCAGGGTTCATGAACGCCATCAACTCAAAATACCTCACTAGGGACTTTAACAAAAGCCTCTCTAGAACCCTTGAAGAAGCTTTAGAAAGGGCTGAAGCTCATATCCGAGGAGAAGAGCTGTAGATATCAAAGAACAGAGAAAAAGGGCATCTAGCTGGAGAAGAAACAGCCCTACCCGAAAGAGGGAAACTACGGAACTTATGACAAAAGATCCAGGGGTCTGAGTCTCGAAGGTCCGAAAGCAGGAACCCTTCAAGCAGAGACAGAAGTGTGAACTTCACAGCCTTCACCAAAACTCCTCAAGAAATCTTGGAAACAGAAGAAGTCAAGCATACCTTTCGACCTCCTCGTCCCTTGCCAAAAAGCAAAAGAAACGAAAACTCCAACCAGTATTGTGATTTTCATGAAGAGAAGGGACACCATACCAACGACTGCTTCCAACTTAAAAGGAGGATCGAGGAAGCTGTCAAATCCGGAGAGTTAGCTCACTTTGTCAAAGGTGTCAAGGAAAACATAGCTGATAACAAAAAGAAGGACGTTGCCATGGTTTTTGTCGAACAAGAAACCCCCAACAAGCGACAGAGATTGGAGGCTTGGGAGCATCAAGGCATCTGCTTCCCTCGTACCAAAGAAGAAAAGCATTGTGACCCTCTTGTCCTTGAAGCCCTTGTTGGTTCACTCAGAACACAAAAGGCCTACATAGACACAGGAGCTGCTACTGAAATTATGTTCGCAAAATGCTTCAACCTTCTAAGCTCAGAAGAACGCTCTAAGCTCCAACCAGCCGAAGCCTCCATCAAAGGCATTGCAGATATACCCATCAAGCCCTTGGGAGAAATAATGCTTGATGTAACTTTCTCCGACAGACAAATGCAAAGGACTGAACCATTAACTTTCATTGTCCTAGATTTACCGTCCAGTTATGATGTTATCATCGGCAGACCAGGTGTTGTGGTCTTCGACATGACCATCTCCATTAGCCGAAAGAGTGCCAAGTTCCCTACCAAGGATGGGATTGCAACCCTTCAACCCTCAACCTCAGTGTTAACGGTTAATGAGGGTCCCAATGAGCAAAGCAAGCTTGGTCTCAGTATCAACCCTCAATACCCTGAGCAGAGGATATGGGTCAACACAGCCCTCCCTGCATAAACGCTTTCGAAGCTTGAGGTATTGTTAAAAAAATAATACTGATATTTTTTCCGGTGCCCAAGTGACATGACAGGGATACCTCGAGAGGTTGCCGAACATGAACTCAGGATTCCCCCAAATGTCATGCCAATAATTCAAAAGAAAAGAAGTCTTGCTCCTGAACGAAGCAAAGCTGCCTGCCAAGAGGTCGATAAGCTGGTCGAAGAAGGAATCCTTCGTGAGGTAAAATATCAGTCATGGGTTGCAAACCCTGTGATGGTTCGAAAGCCTGATGATTCATGAAGGATGTGCATAGACTTCAAAGACCTCAACAAAGCTTGCCCCAAGGATTTTTACCTTTGCCCGAAGTTGATTTAAAGGTTGACTCTCTTACAGGCTTCCCCTTCAAGTGTTTTCTGGATGCCTATAAAGGTTATCACCAGATACAAATGAAGGTGGAAGATGAAGAAAAAAACTGCCTTTCATATTGACAAAGGTATCTTTTGTTACAAAAAGATGCTTTTTGGTTTAAAAAATGCAGGTGCCACTTACCAAAGATTGGTTGACAAGGATTTTGCTAAGCAAATTGGCAAGAACATGGAAGCCTATGTAGACGACTTAGTCATCAAGAGCAAGACAGAGGAACAAATGTTTAAAGATATACAAGAAACGTTCAACAACCTCACGGAAATCAACATGAAACTGAACCCTGTCATGTGTTCATTTGGCTTCGAAGAAGGAAAATTCTTGGGACATGTCGTAGGGAAGCAAAGCATAAAGGCCAACCCTAATAAGTTTCGAGCCGTCCTTAATATGAAGTCACCTCAAACCAAGAAGGAGGTAGAAAGCCTGAATGGCAAGCTTGCTGTTTTGAAGCGCTTCATGTCCAAATTAGCTGAAAAATCCCTACCCTTCTTCAAAACTATCAAAGGTTGCACTGAAAAGAAAGACTTTAGGTGTTCAAAAGAAGCAGAAGAATCCTTCAACCAGATGAAGCAGTATCTGGCTTCCCTTCCCACCGTTGCAGCCCCTGAAGTAGGGGAAACGATCTCTGTCTATCTTTATGCTACTGATGAAGCCCTCAGCGCTGTTCTCACCATCGAAAGAGACAAAGCTCAGGTACCCGTTTACTTCTTCAGTAAAACTTTAAAGTTGGCAGAGGTCAAGTACCCTCCTTTGGAAAAACTAGCCTTAGCCTTGGTACAAACAGCCAGAAGGCTTCGAAGGTACTTCCAAGCACATCCTATACAAGTGGTCACTAACCAACCTATCAAGAATGTGCTTGAAAGACCTGAAACCTCGGGACGATTAGCTAAATGGGCTGTCAAACTAGGTGAACACAAAATCAACTATGTCCCGAGAAAGGCAATAAAGGCAAAAATACTTGCTGACTTCATTGTTGAAATTCCAAGGGTGGAAACTGCCGAAGTTAACATTACTACAGATGAACCCCTTGACCCAGAAGCCTAGAAGCTTTACACAGATGGAGCTTCCAGCGTTGAAGGTTCAGGGGCAGGTCTTGTACTGATCAACCCGAAGGGTTAGAATTCACATATGCCCTTCGTTTGGAATTTCAGACAACCAACAACGAAGCAGAATACGAAGCTCTGATAGCAGGATTGAAGCTTGCAAAAAAGATGATGGTTCACAAGCTTCAAGTGTTCACTGATTCACTCCTGGTTTCCAATCAAGTGAACGACAGTTACATTGCCAAGGAACCTAAATGAAAAAATATAAGGAGAAGGCAAGGAGATCATGAACACCTTCCAGTCTTGCAAAATAAAACAGGTTCCAAGGTCACACAACAAGAAAGCTGACGCTCTTAGCAAAACTTGCTTCGTTAAATTTTGCCCATCTCACTAAAAAGGTGTTGGTTGAAGTGATCCAGCATCCCTCCATAACTGAACTCGAAGTACAAGATGTAATCACTAAAAGTGAACCAATTGGATGAATCCGTTAATAAGGTTCCTGAAGAAAGGTGAACTACCCTAAGATCTTGTTGAAGCCGAAAGGGTTCGAATCAAGTCTAAGCAATACATCATCCAAGGCGAAATACTCTATAAAAAAGGGTACTTGGCCCCATTACTTCGATGTGTTGGCCCTGAACAAAGAAGATATCTAATTAAGGAGGTTCACGAAGGAATATGTGGAGCTCATTGTGGTCCAAGATCAGTTGTTGCAAAACTCATGAACCTTGGCTACTTCTGGCCTTCCATGCATCGTGATGCATCTGAATAATTGAAGAAATATGAAGCCTGCCAAATCCATGCTCCTGTCCCAAAAAGCCCCAAGCATGACTTGGTGCCCATCAGTTCAGCTTGGCCGTTCCACAAATGGGGGATGGATATCGTTGGACCCTTCCCACCAGCAAAAGGAGGGATCAAATTCTTATTAGTGGCTGTTGATTACTTCACAAAATGGCCAGAAGTGAAGCCTTTGGGGAAAATATCTGGAAAAAAAGATAATCGATTTTGTCTGGGAAAACATCATTTGCCGATATGGCTTGCCTGGGGTACTTGTACTGATAACGGGAAGCAATTCGCAGAAAAACCGTTCAGTACTTGGTGCAAAGAATATCGAATAACCCAAGTTTTCAGCTCTATAGCATACCCTCAATCAAATGGCCAAGTCGAAAAAATGAATCGAAGTGTGGTTGAAGGGATCAAGGATAGACTAGGCAGACAAGGAGGAAAGTGGTTGGATGACCTCCCAAGTGTTCTATGGGCCATCCGAACCACAGAAAAAACAAGCAACAAGAAAATGCCTTACAACCTTACTTTTGGATCTCAAGCAGTCATACCTACTGAGATTGGAGTCACCACACCTCAAACGCTTCATGTTGATGTCAAGGCCAACGAACAAGAAGCTTTGCTCAATCTAGATCTCTTAGAAGAAGCCAGGGACTCAGCAGCAATTCAAGAAGCTCAATACAAACAAAGATGGAGTCCTACTACATCGCCAGGGTTAAGCATGAACGCTTCAAGCCTGGAGTTCTAGTCTTAAGAAATAATGAAGCAATCAAGAAGGAAAACCAAGGAAAGCTCGGGCCTAAATGGGAAGGTCCTTAAACCATCCTTGAATCCCACAAATGAGGATCCTACAAGCTTGCCAACATGGAAGGCAAGAAGCTCCCTCGCCATTGGAATGGCAAGAACCTTAAAAGGTTCTTTGTTTAAGCTTTCATGAAATGTTGTTCTCTTCATGTTTAAACGATGTAACGATGGCAAATTAAATGAATGAAAGGATCACTAGATCCTCTTTTGAAACTTTGTCTTTCTATCCTACGTTCAGGTTGAGAACCTTGCAAAAAACTCCATGGCATGGGCCATTTAAGGGGATGAGCTCCCAGGCCATTTCGCTCAATAGGTTTGAGGGTTAAACAAATCTATATGAGGGGTGAGTTCCTAGATCAATCCAACTGCATGAGATAAACAAAAAACACTTTTATAAATCTCATTGACGGGTTTGAACAACCTACACCAATCGTTCCTTAAGTTTAAGAAACAAACTTACAAAAACATATTAAAACACTTGTGTAAGTGTATATAGGATAGATGGTGACTTGTTTGCCTAGACTACCTTAAGGATGAATGACTGCAGCATTCAACCTTTGAAGGTGCTACCGTTAAACATTCCCAAACACTAACAAAGACAAGCACAAGTATAAAAAACACAACTCCAAAACAAATAACAAAAGCTGAACGAACAAAGATACCTAATAATAGCCTTAAGGGCTTAAACATTCAACACTACAGGCTTTAACAAGCCAAGTACTAGAACATTGTTCAAAGGGCTGTTTAAAACCCACAACCACAAAGGAACCCATAGGGTCCCATCAAAAAGATAATTTGTCTAAACATCAACACAGAGTTCATTGTTTACAAACCAAGTGCTAAGATAGCTACGAATAAGGGAAGTTAAAGAAGTTAAGCATGACCAACAGATCCTGAAGGCTTGGAGGCTTCATCTGTAACACCCGACCGATGGCGGAAACATCGAGGTGTCACGTAGTGACGATTGTTCAATAGCTCATGGACTAAAAGTGTAAATATTGATACATTGATTAAATAGTTTATTACATTGAATTGAAATACAACGATTCTAAATGCTAATTACTGATATACAAAGAATCCAAAATCTAAATATGAATCCAAAAGCTTAAAGAATGCATCTCAAAACAACCTGAAACATGTACGAAAATAATTTGGTCAATAAAAAAATGTATTGGTGAGCATAACCTGTTTGAATACATATAGTAGAAAAAGTGTTTAGCAATTCATGTGTTGTATACCGTTTGCAATTATGTAATAAGTAGTATCAGTCAAAACCAAGCCTTGATGAAAAATGACTAACACCATGAATAACCAACTGAATAATGAATTAACAAGACAATGACCAAGATTCTCTCAACAGAGTCTCAAGGGGGTATACCATATTACTATTCATTGAAATGCTAGGTTGCAGAACGGTTAATGATTATGACTAAGCATACACACAAATTCACATAAAGCAAACACACATGAGAATTGCATTAAGTATAAGAATAACATTTGATAATAGTGTACATGAGTAGCCCCAAAATAGTAAAGCATGAAAAAGGGGAAAGATATACTCACAGTTTGCATAAGCGATCAAAATCCAACTTAAGCGGTCGTGAGTTAAGTAATGGGAATTCCGAGGAATTCAACCTATAATGTATATGAATACTAATGAGGAAAAGTCTAGAAAGTCTAAGGTATCTAGAGTTCTAAGGCATTAGGGTTTGCTAAGTCGATTTGGGGAATTAGAGTTTTTATGATAAATCGAATTAATATAAAAGTTGTATATCAAAAAAAATAATATGCCAAAGTTTGTACATGTGGTTTAGGTAATATGATTATTACCAAATGAATATTAGATAAAAAAAATATGTTTGAATAATTAGGACAAAATAATGTACTTAATTACTTTAACTAAATTATTGTAAATAAATACAATAATCATAAATATTTGAACAAATAATTATGAGTTACACAATGATCCAAACAAATGAGGATTTATACTTTCAAACGTAAGAATATTTCTGTTTTATAAGAAAAAGTTTTTATAAAACAGATGTTAGATAATATAAATAAATAAATGGTTAATTATGTCTAATTAAACTTAAATAAGACAAAAATACAAGATATAATCCAAAAATATTAGTTTATAGAAAATGGATGTAAATCAATGAAAATATTTTCTCATATTTTTTCTAAATTTATTTACATTTAAAACAGATTTAATGAATTTAAAACATATTTAAATGATTAAAAATAGAAAAACCAATTAAAATAATTGTTTTCTGAACAATAATTTTTATTTCAGTTCATGACGATTAAAAATAATTTCCCAAAAATTTAGAGGTTAAAATCATTAAAAATGATGTTTTAATCAACTAATCATGATTAAAACAATTTAAATCAATAAAAATATGAAAATAAATGAATTTTCAGAAAATAAAAGTATGATAATTTTCTTTAGGGTGTCAATATGCTACACCGAAATTTTTATGATTTTTGGAGAAAAATGAATTTAATATGAATATTCTAACTTCTATATATAATATATATATAAACAAAAATAACAAAATGAAATAAATAAAAAAGAAAGAAACCAACAAAAAAAAAGGGAATGACCCGTGGTCAGTGAGGTTCAAACCTGGGTAACTTGGGTCACACACTTTAGTACAAGCCACTCCACCACTTGTCTATTTGTTGAAATATTTGATTAAGAATAGTATATAAAAAATTGCAAACTAGTCATCTTCTTCCCCAATCTAACCTACACATAAACCCTAACCCTAGAAATTCAATAACCCGATTAAGACATGATTAACGACCTGTAATAAGGGCTTTCGTAAAGGGGTAAGCAAACATCAAAATGACACTTGAAATTAGAACTTACAATGTGTAGACGATCAAAAAAATGTCGAGTTTATGTCTGAAGGTGAAACCGCAAATTGTAGGCTATAGACACATGATTTGTGTGATGTGTTAGAGAGGTTACGCTATAAAGAGGTGCAGAAACCGAATGGTATCAAGGTTTTATAAAGAAGTCTTGTACAACGAACAATTAAACGAGTTAAAAGGTTCCGGCGGTTACAAACTAAAAATCCGATTAAATACTCATTTAAAACGCGTTAACAAACTCAAATAATGGCCGAAACTCATTATTAATGATGGAGAAACGTAAACGGTACAAAACGAAATATTAAAGAGCCTTTAATATCAATGTCGAAGTGGCCGGAATCAGTCGCCGGCGGCAAAAGGCCGACCGAAAAACCATGGCCAGAAGAGGGAATGCTTTATTTTTTTAAAACTTTCAGGTATTGACATAAATAGCCACTCAATTATAACTATGTTAGTTTATCATAAACTAGGTTGATATTTCCTTTATAAAACTTAACAATACTAACTAAGTTTAACTTAAAACTTGAAATTTTTATAATACCCATTCCGGATGAGTTTCAACATACGCATTTGATTAAAATGTATACCCGATTCATAATAGATGCAAATGATAAATATTGAGTTCATTCCTTTTATTAATTTGAAAACGACAAAACTTACAGGGACCAAAAGAGGAACATTTAGATACACGAAAGACTATAATTGACAACTTGCTACAATATGAGGGCGACGGTTGTCACATCATCCTCACAACAACCTTCGCCACCTTTTCCTTCTTGGATTTCTTCCCTTTCTTTGGCAGCTTCTCCACGAGACCACCAGCCTCAGAGGCTTCAACACTTGCATCCTTGGAAGGCGCTTCGCTAGCATCCAAAGTCTCATCACTGTCCCCGGAATGAGCCCTCTTCCTGGAAAAAGATTCAAGCACTTTAGTGCAGACAACTTTGTTCAAACCCTTGGGCTTCAACTTTTTCCACCCTTCTAGAGGTTTCCATAGAAGGAAGATACTTGGGAAACATAGGTATAGGTTGAATGCTCCATCTTTAGAACTGTCTCTTTGAAGACGTCCAGGGAATCAGGCTGGTAAAAGGGAGACTCTTCCATGACTTGACCTAACTCGTGAGCTTTAAATCCTGCCATAAAATCTGCATGTTTGCCATGGACCAGAAGCTTAGTGTTTACCTCCCCAAGAGTAGAGTTGAATTCAGCAGAGTGAAGCAAGTATGTGACAACTTGCTGAAAGCCTTCTCGAATAACCATTTGTTGTTATTCAAGGCAGCAGCAAGGGAAGCCTCTAACCCTTTCTTCTCATTTTCAAACACTTTCTTCTCTGTTTCCAATGACAACCTGTCAGCCTCAACCTGCACTCTGGTAGCTCGTGCTTTGCAGTCTCAGCCTCATGACTCCTCTTCAACTCATCGATCAAAGCAATTAAAGTCTTTTCCTTTCAGCATATTCCTCGGCATCCTTTTTCAACGTTGCAAGGGGACTGCTTCATCTCCCTTTTCTTCTTCGCAAAATCACTATATTCCCCCATCATCTTCCTAAACCTGCTCACACCTTCTGGCAACATGGCAGCCAAATTGCAGGTACCAACATCATCTTCGTTAACAAAGCATCATCATCCAACCCCTCCAAACAAGCCCTGGCACCAGGGGTAGCAAGATGTGCTAGTACCTCCTCACAAACCGATGAAGACTTGAAGGTAACGTTGGGTTTCACATTCCAACCAGGGGTATACACCCCTTCCCCATCAAAGCTTGTTGAACCCTCATTACCCTTCAACGTGGCAACCTTAGAAGAAGCATTCTTACCCTTTCTTTTTCTTTCCAACAACCTCAGTAACAACATTCTCCACATCCTGATCCTTCTCGTCCTCTGATTCCTCAATCTCGTCACTAACAATCACTGTCTCAGACACATCAACAGACTTTGCAGCCTTCAGAAAACGTCGGCTAGACCTCCTGGTCGAAGCCTTTGAAGAACTGGCTTTAGAGAAGCTTTTCACATTAGGGACAACAACATAGTTAGTCCCATCATACCTTCCCTTCTCATATTTTGTCAGAGCATCCTCACCCTCAACCGCTTCAGCATCCTTAAAAACAACCTCTGAAGCATCATCTCCCTTAATGAAATCTAGAGCCGACATAACTACAAATAAAGAAAACAAACATATAAACAAAAGGCAAAAAGGAAGAAACCAACGACAAACGAAATAAAAAAGGTGCATACCCTGATCACCCTTCATCAACACAGGGTCTCTACCCTGTTTATCCCATCGAGTGCTAATACCGGACAAAACCAGAAAAGGTTCGCCAAAGGGACGAAGCCTTGAAGGACACGCTCGAATGGCTTTGAGAAAGTTTTCATCTAATTCAGATTCTGATGGTTCCTTTTCATTAAAAACGGGGTCGGGATATCTCCACACGGGCTTAAAAGGAAAGATAGATTCCGAAACCCAAAAGAAATTGTCTTCCATTGTCCAACGGTCGTCACATGAGAAGAAAGCAAGTTTGTTTCTATCTGAGACCCTTCGAATGTGAACCGGTCTCCATTCTTTGCAAGAAGAAAGAATCGCCTGAACATAAGAAGGGTATGATCATATCCCAAGGCTCTACATAGGATTTCAAAAATGCAACACACGACCAACCCCATGTGGGTGAATTTGACCCAAAGAAACCCTATAATACTCAAGAACGTTTAACAAGAAAATGGAAAACGGATGGCGAAGGTTTGAAAATTCAAAATGACGACAGTACAATGCAATAGAACCGGTTGGACAACGAGAAACAGGCACTTTTTCAACAGGAGCGATAGGATTAAACGATAAGTCAATATCCCACTCGGAACAAAACTCCTCAACTTCCTTTAGTGTAAGGGAAGAAAAGGTAACGGCCATATCCTTCTTAGCACCCATAATGCTTGGAAGGATGATCAGGGACGAGAAAAATAAAAAAGAAACACTAACCTGGTTGATCGGAAGTGAAAACCCTTAGAAGATTCGAGAGGATTGTTGAAGGAAAGAAAAGAGTAAAGTGAGTTTCTTGTTTGAAAAAATGTTAAAAACAAAAAAATAGCCGTTATAATAATATTAAAAAGCAATGATACTCTGCATTAATGACAAGGCTGCACGGCCATCATCAGTCTAATCACAATTCAAAATGCAGAGATAATAACCGCCCAAAACCTACCAACCTTCGAACCTTCCAAGCAAAAGAAAAAATAAGCAAACAGTCAGAAGCTTTCTAGCTACGCCACAAAACCTCCTGACTTGGGAGGCTGATGACGTGGGTAGCCTAAAGCAAAAAAAATAATAAGTATAATAAAAACAATGCTTAAAGGGTTGGAAGCTACGAAGGATCAAAGGACGGAGCATCCCAGGTCAAATGATGACCTGTCTTGTCACCTTTCATCGAACAACACAAGCAGTTGTCGATGGAGTAACTACACTACTTGGACTGCAGGTCCATAGCCACCATTGGCTTAAAGTGGATTGTCCTTTTGTTGCATCATACTTCAAGATAATATGCCTTCCTAAAATAGAAGATGCCTTGTCTATATAATCAGATCAATCACAAACAGATCTGGTTCTCTTACACAAAATCTTCTATTCTCTTGGTCTAAACACACGTGAGAAGAATATCTCTCACTTACAACTCGAGTTAAGACATTCATTTCTGGCTTGAGTCTCACTCAAACCAGAAATCCAAACACTCGAAAATAATATTATCTTGAACCTCTTTCTACGTTTGAAACGTAGGAGGACACCACGACCTGCGTTAGGCATATCGGAACCCTTGAACCTTTTAACCTTCCTGTGTCTCAGAACCAACGTTAGACAGTTATTTGTTGTAGCAATAGTAGTAAATGCAACAAACAAGTGAATTATACATACAGTTTGGCGTATAACAATTCTTATTTTATTAGAGAAATAACGTACTCGTATCTAATTTATAAATTTATCAAAATGGGATTTGAATCCGCAGCCAGATTGGCCAAGGGAACATCTAAGGTATACAAGTTTGTTATTTTTTATTTTTTCTATATGAAGAAATATGGGCATCAATCCGAAGATACAGGCTAATGATTCAACGAGAGAGGTTCCCTTACTGATCTTATGGACAAGCCGTGGACGGAGTTACTGAAAACACCATGAGTTCGTTACAAGAAGGAGAGATGGGGGGTTCTTCTCGTAGTCATCATCAGACGTGAGAATATAGTTTCCGCTGAATAAAGAGTGTTCAGTGAAGATAGCAGGTATAGAGTTCGAATGCAAAGTGCAAAACCCCTTTACCTTGGGCAATGGGTCCTATTTATAACCGAGAGTGGTAAAAAGGATTGGAAGAGAGGTTGTGACACCCGGAAAATTCAGGTTTATACATTTACAAACATATAAATCTACCTTAGCGAAAACATTTATTTAATGTACTTGACTGGGTTAGTTGAGTCGGTTTACACTCACGTATTGTCCATGAAGAAACAACGAGTATGACTCGGGTAATATGAGGGGATGGCTACTCGTGGTCGCTACAGGATATAATCATTTGCTCACAACGATGATAGATACGTGGCCCGTATAACTAAAGAACGAATGAATGACACACAAATACACAAGATGTAAGTGGTTCGGTCTCGTTGACATACGTCCACTAAAAAAGAGAGTCTTTATTACTTTGAACGATTACAAATATAAAGACGAGAATACAAGTGTATTACAAGTGTGTGTGTTTAAGTGGAGAATTGATCGACCTATCAAAAGGAGGCGGAGCCTTCCTTTTATAGGGGATGTTTGGGTCGGTGCCTGCGGCCCACTTCAGGAGCACTGGGCTTGGCCCCAGGAGTTGGGCATGTCTTCCAGAAGCCCATTCGGTTGGATATGGATCCATGGTTGAATAAAGTAAACCAGTTAAGAATGGCGCCTTGTGATCGGTCCACGTGGCGCTATGATTGGTCGTCAGGGGAGGCGCCCTACCACTGGTACACGTGGCGCGTTGTGGTGGACTGCAGGGGCTTCATTTTCTTCCTGGTGGCAGAAGGTGTCAGACGGTTATCTTCCTTTGGAAATAGGCTGAAGTGACACCTGACACCTAGGAGGTTGTGCAGCAAGTGGGGCTCAAGGGGAGCTGCACCTTGGCGCAGGTGGCTACTTAACCTCCATGGGTGAGGATCGCCAGGATTGACGATGCGCTGGCGCTCGGTAGTTTATACTTCACATATGTTGATTGGCTCCTTCCATCCGCCGAGTATTGTCACTCCGTAGAGGTGTGTTGGAGACAACATTGTGGGGTTAGGTGCGTCTAGGCGTTGGAATTTGTACCCTACCCCTTCAGTCCAGGGTTCAATGATTCAGAGGATCATTGGGGGTATCATACGCACACACGAGTCTTGAGTTCCCGTTGTTGGTAATATTACATAGTTGGATTAAGTATTGAATATGAAATGTTCTATATATGATATACAACGTGGGAATACGTGTTTATATGATTAGATATAATTAACATATTTTAGAATTGCATGTTCATGTGTTAGAATGTGTCAAAATGGGTTAAAATGGCAAAATCATAGAAATCTAGGTTTCTGGAATCTGTTTCAACCTTAAGGGAGGTCGAACCAAACTCTAGAATGCTGGTTCGACCCTCATGAAGGTCGAAATGTGGGACTGGTTCGACCCTGCAAGGGTGCGAACCAGATCTGACTATAAATACCACACTTTGCAACTTTTTCATCATTTCAAAACCCTAACTCACCTCCAAGTGCTCTCTCTCACCCCAAACCTGTAAGGAGGAGTTCTTGATCTCGTTTTTCAGATCCTAACCTAAAAACACGTTCCATAACATAAACAAGAGAAGATTGAAAGTGCGTTCTTCATCTAAAACATTTTTAATCAACTTTCATTCATTTTTATCAAACCTAAGTGTAGGGGTGAGCAAATGTCAGTTCGGTTCGGTTTTTACATATAACCGAAACCGATAACCGAAGTTTGGTTTTAAGAAAAACCATAACCGAAACCGATCGGTTTCGTCGGTTCAGTTAATTCGGTTAATATGTTGGTTATCGGTTCAGTTTCGGTTAATATCCAAACATAAAACTTGTGCAAAATTATAAACTTAAAATAGTTAGTAAAGTGTTTGGATCTTTTTCGAGAATACAAATATATATATCAAAAACGCAAAAAAATACATGAAATAATGAGGAAACAAATAATAAATTCTTCAAATATATGGATATACATGAAAAATAATGAGTTACATAAAAGATATATTTCAAATACATAGATATACATGAAAGATACATGAAATATATCGGAAATACATGAAAATATGTTCCAAATACATGGATATGCGTATGAAATATACTTAAGTATGTAACTATTAGTTCAGTTCGGTTTTTCGGTTACGGAAGAAAGGAAAACCAAAACCGTAACCGAATGGTTTGGTTTTAGCCATGTGTTAACCATAACCGATCGGTTAATTCGGTTTCGGTTATTTTCGGTTCGGTTATCGGTTCGGGTTTGGTTTTTTTCAGTTATTGGTTTTTGTATGCTCACCCCTACCTAAGTGTCCAGATCTGATTTAAATGAGTTTTCATGGATAAAAACTTTCTAACATCTTTCTAAACTAAATCTATTCATTAATAATGAGTTTTCATACAAAAATCCCTATGTCAATGATGTTAAATGAATTGTTATGTGTTATACGATGTGTTGATTGATGAATAGATGATTGTTAATGATCAATGACTGTTTTAGATGATGATTTATGGTTATGATAAGGTGTATTAGATGATTGATGGATTTCAACCCATTTTGGGGTTTTTATGTTAGATCTAGGGTTTTGTTTTGGTTAAGTATTGATGATAATATGATTAGGGATTTATTGTGCGCATCTAATATATGGATATTGACCTGTATATAAAGTTGCTTTGATAATTTCCATTTTAGGTAAAGTTTACATGCATTGATGTGACATTTCTATAATTTGCTATTTTGGGTAAGTCGTGATTTCTATTTGAAATGGACGGATTTCGGGGCACAAATGGTAGGGTTTTATGGGGATAGATTGGATAATATCAACTACTGTGATTTAGAGTTTCTGCAGCAATTCGGTCGAACGAATTTTTGGTTCACCCTTTCAAAGGGTCAAACCAAATGGGCAGAGGCCCATTCGACCCTTATAAAGGACGAACCAAATGGGAATCATTCTGGTTCGACCCCACGATTGTAGAAATGTGATTTTTGGTGCAAACTAAGTGTTTTATGTGTGATTCTTATGTGTAAACTATATGTACTTGATTCAAATTATGTAACGAGTCACCAACGGGATGTGGGTCTGTCTGGTGTGTCGGGTCAAGGTTCAAACACATTTTCAAACATACGTAGTCATGATCTAGACAATTGGGGACTAGTTAACCTACGGGTTATTAGTGAAAACACTTATACAAACTTTATGATAGGTCACCGGTAGTTGGGACTATCTGATGCGTAGGTTATTCTGTTTTAAAAGACGCAACTAAGGTGAGTGTCACAGCCCCACATTTTACTGTTTTCATATTGGGGGGGGGGGGATGCGGTATGAACTTCGAACTTTTAGACCAAACATGTTACATTATATCGCTATGGGTACTAAAAGACATCACATGATTAAAGTCATCCTAACTTTTAGCGAACCATTAATATGTGGATACATAGCGGGGAAAGTGTGAATAGATCTATTGGACCCGACAAGCCCCACTCGGGTCGATTGGAGGTCGGACGGGTGCATATTTGTCCTATCTAACTTACGGCACTTGGTGATGTCCGGTGGCAGGTATTCAGGCATTCTAACGTTCAGCAGTGGTTCACGATACTTTAATATCATGTACGATGTCTAGCTAGCATTAGATATAGATGTAAGGATTGTTGGGTCTGGTTTTACAAACGTTACTTACTTTTGCAAACATAAAACTCTGTGACTCACCGACACTTTATGTGTTGACTAACATTGCATGTTTTTTCAGGTCGCTAAAGTAGCAGCGAGACTAGGCGCACTTGAGTTGCACTGTGTCTCATTCTGTCATGCATGGTTAAACTTTATGTTATGTTTTCAAACTACTTACTTTTGGATTAAGGTTTTGTAAACTTGATTTGCTTCCGCTGTTGTCTTTTGGTATTGTGTAAACTTTTAAAACTATGTGGTTGGTTTTATTACGTTATTTTCCTATCATATAGATGTCGTTTATTGTGACCGTGGACTTGGATCCTGGTAAGTCACGCGCCTCGCGGTAAAACCCCGCACGTGAAATTTGGAGAGTGTGAAAGAGTTCGTTGTTGAGAATATCATTTTGTCCCATTTGCCCTCACCGTTGGTGTCCACAAAAGTGGGAGCACGTCCGCATGGTCTGATTGGCACAAGTCGCTTTCAGGGTGTACTATTTGTCTTGACTGTGGCCAACCGTTAGTGGAAGTTTAGGATGGCGTGGATCCGCGGTGCATGATTCGCTAGATGTCGCTATCACATGTTGTCACACCACGTCAAAGGCGTAAACACGTGGCATAACCTCAAGAAAAGGAACATAGTCAAGATTAACATAAATATATTTAATTAAGATAAGATCAATTTATTAGGCGTTAATTGAAATATTATTGTTTTATCGGAGTTACATCTCATTTAAGAACATCACACAAAATGAAGTTTCTCAACCATTTTCCATATCCCCTAAAATATGGAGTAAAACCCCATTCCAAAAGATCAATGGGGTAGAAGAAAGTGGGGATGTGGGTCCCACTTATTAAATAAAAAATATAAAAAATAAATGGTCAGACCAACTTCCAACTTAACGACAATATTTAACTGGGTTAGTGTTAGGGATAATTTTGGCAACAAAACGTAAACCTGAAAGACTCAGATGTAAAAAAACTATTTTGAACTGATGTGGCAAAACTGACAAAACTCAGAGACAATTTTGTCCATTAACTCCTCTTGGATTAAAGTCAGTTATAGTCATCCATCTTCATAGTACACAATTTTCATAACAGATTACACATTTGTTGTTGATTTCTTCATGAGTGGCCATGCTCTAATCACCAATTCACCATTCGGGTCTTGTAACCTATGTACAATTTGTTTGTGATGGAATATGATCATCTGTGAGTTTCATGAGCCGACTCCTTATTATGATTCATTTGCAATATATTTGCTTTTTGAGATATATATTTCTTTATACACATACTTATTTATTATATTATATTGTGGTAAATACATGTGAATCACACATATCAAATAAAAATATATTAATAGTTAGTAATGAAGATTTAGGATGAGCAAAACAATATTTTGAAATAAGATATGCATGAAATCATGAAACATAATAAGAATGGGTGAAATGAAATAAGCGAGAAAAAGAATATTAGGTTCACCAACTATTACATGTGGCGTAATTAAGTATAGATTATTAAAGTGTTTGTAGTATGGCGGTATCAAAGTGTATAATAAAACGTGTTCTTCCTCAAATGAATTTAACCGCTCTAAAAGCAATAATAATAGTAATAAATTATGTATACATTTCACTCAATTGCCTTTTCTTTATTTGCGTTAGGCTTTTTTTTTTTTGGGATCATGAGGGTCAATCTAAAGAGCTTAGTAGTAGATTAGATGGTTTAATCATATGAGAAGGTGAGATCTTAAGTTAGAATCTTGCTTCTACTAATTCTTACTATGATGTCTTGTGGATCTCTTGTCTGGCGAAAGCTATGATTTAACTGATCGATGTCATTGATTAAAATGGTAGTGTTAGGTATTATGAGTTTTTTGGTAACAAAAGCACATGGTTTACTCAAAAATTACATAGAGAAGGTGAAAGAAAAAGAGTAACATCTAGAGACAGAAACTATATTATGAATGGGAAGTGAAATAAAACTCTATTTGCAAATATAACCTGAAAGTAAGATGCACTATTTAGGTATATTTCTTCATTCCTTCTATATTGCTTTGACGAAGTCATCAATAATCTATCTATAACTTATAATAAAAGAATTGAACTTTGATGATGTGGCATTCAATGGAGACCTCAACCATTCCTTGAATGTGCCACGTGGCATCATGTAGGATTTTTTAATTTTTGAGTTTTTTTAATAAATCTATATATATTATAATTATTTTAGGAAAAGATAAGAATTTAAAAACAAAATTAAATTTTCTCTCTAATGTTTTCCCCCATAACTTTTAAACGTTAATATCTTTTATATACGAGATTTTTTAAAGAAAAAAATTACACCAAATTAACGAGCGTTTTATTATCTTTCCAACGAGTACCATAGTGCTATATAAAAAACGGAGAAAAAAAAAACTTTTTTTGTGGGGTTTTGTTTTCAAATATATTTTATTCTACTAATAAATTAATAAATCTTTATATATTATAATTATTTTAGGAAAAGATAAGAATTTAAAAACAAAATTAAATTTTCTCTCAAATGTTTTCTCCCATAACTTTTAAACGTTAATATCTTTTATATACGAGATTTTTTAAAGAAAAAAATTACACCAAATTAACGAACGTTTTATTATCTTTCCAACGAGTACCATAGTGCTATATAAAAAACGGAGAAAAAAAAACTATTTTTGTGGGGTTTTGTTTTCAAATATATTTTACTCTACTAATAAATCACAAACGATAAACATAACTTTATAGGCAGAGATTCCTTTTTTTATATATTTGAATAGAGTAAATAGCCATTTTCGTCCCTGTGGTTTGGTCCAGTTTGCCACTCCAGTACAAAAGTTTTTTTTTTTGCAATTCCTTACCTGTGGTTTGGATTTTTTTGCCAAATTCGTCCTTTTGACTAACTCAGTTAAAAAATGTCGTTAGTGTCAGGGGTAGTGTTGTCTTTTTACACCTCAGGGACGAATTTGGCATTTAAACATATTTATTTTTATTTTACAATTATGTTTTCTAAAAAAAAAAGAACTCAAAACTGGTGCTAAAGGGACTCGAACCTGCTGTAGCTAGAAACACACATAACCATTGGACCAAGCCACCAAGTTGCTTATTATTTGAAACAAATATTGTTTTAAACAATATACTAAGTGTCATCTTCTTCCCCATTTCATATTTAAAACCCTAACCCTAGCCCTAATTCTAATAATCAAATAATGAAACAGATCAGTGAAGAAAATAATTATGAAATAAAAAAATTTGTATCCAACATCCCTGGGAGCCTTAACGCTGTAAGAATTCTTCTGCTTTTAATATTGTGTAAAAGTAACATAATAATTGTTTTGATAACTATATTTCTCATCGATCAGTTAAAGTTAATAAAATATATATTGTTTCGTGGATCATATGTAATAGACTAATAGTGAACTATTACTAAATGTTGAAACATACCTTAGATTGCCTTTTTGTTAACATTTTTAAATCTAAATAATGTTATCATTGATCTGTTGATCGATCAGAAAAGTAGGATGTTTCTCGTTTCAGCAAATATGGCCAATTGAAAAAAAAAAGACACAAAAGTTGTGTATCACTAAATTAATCTAAACCTAAATTTTATCAAAGTTAAATAACATATGGTGTGTGTCTCATCTTATATAAGAATCAAAGAGAATTCAATTTTCTATCAAGTAAACAAAATTTTTTTCTAACGATTCTTGGAATTCGTGAATGATGATATGTTTTTCTATATATTGTAGGGTTTTGATCTTATGGGAATGAAGTAACTAAATATGCATTCTTCCTAAGCTACCTTGAGACATTGTAGGATTGATGCAATTAAAATCAATTTTATGGTCTCGCCGGAGATTGACCGGAATTTGGCCGGAATAAGTGGCCGAAAAAAAAAACGTGGGAAGCAGGAGAGGAAAATCAAAATTTTTAAATTTTCATCATTTGGCAAATTCAGTCCCTCAGGTTAACTGAATTTTAAATGCCAAATTCGTCCCTGAGGTGTAAAAAGACAACACTACCCCTGACACTAACGACATTTTTTTAACTGAGTTAGTCAAAAGGACGAATTTGGCAAAAAAATCCAAACCACAGGTAAGGAATTGCAAAAAAAAAAAAACTTTTGTACTGGAGTGGCAAACTGGACCAAACCACAGGGACGAAAATGGCTATTAACTCATTTGAATATGATAACTTATGACAGAAATTTGTTTAAAATAAATATTATTATTATTATTATTATTATTATTATTCATTAATCATGTATTGGCAATTATTAATTAGGTTGTCATATTAAATATTTTATTATGTTATATTAGATATTTCAACCTGGGACACTCCCGAGATAAAAGCTAGTTACTCAATATAATAATATAGCATTCTGCATGAGAGAGATGTCATTAGCAATCGTAAGAAAGAGGGCAATGAAAGTGCAATTAATTGACAAACAACCCCTTTCAATCATGATTGTTCTAGATCATCTAATTCTCAGGTTGGTTGTTTAATTAGTTACATCTTCATACAAATTTATAACCTTTATTTATGCCAGAACGGCAAATTTAGATCACTGACAGACCATTGGAGTATCATCGTGCCACTAGCGAAACCACCCGTTCTTATCCATATCTACTAGGCAAGAATGTCTATACACCAATTTAGAAGGAAACCCAATAATCTGGGATAAACCCTTCCTGGGAATCAAATGATGACCTAATGGTCCCTAAGCCTTATCCCATCCCTAAAATGCAAACTAGGTTATAAAGCGACTGACAATAATAATAAAAATAAGTACGAGAAAAAAAAAGCAGAAGTGTATAGAACACGAGTATTAAATTCAATTTAATTATTAATTTTTATTTTTGTCACAATAATATATACATCAATACATGTAACGAAAGCCCGAGACTGGTACGAAACCAGAAGAAGTCCTTATTGTTCTGATGATGTCTAAATTGTTGAATCATTTACTTTTTAAACGGTCCTACATGTTATGATAGTGTGCTATAAGTATGCGTGATCAATAAATCGATTCGTGATACTTCAAAAAGATAATATTTCTTTTTATAAAGTACACTTTATTTTTATTGTTCATCATGTTTACATTTATATTTCTCTTTGGTGTCAATATGATGGATTCGATGAATTTTGAAAAGAAAAGCAATCAACTTGAAACATATTGAAAACATTGTATAAGTTATGTGTTGATAAAACATAATTTATAAAAAACATGAAGCACATTGAGAAAAAAAATGTAATTATTGATTTTAGCAATTCAAATTATATTTATTTAATATTGAAAAACCTTTTAATGTTATATATGGAACTAGATTATCCCCGGGTGATTTCTGGGATAGACAAATCTAATATGAAGTGACAAAATGTGTGTACATAAAAGAAATAGGTCGTTTTTTTCAAGATTTTCTTTAAATGATCAACACTCGATAACTCATAAAACTTACTTTTAGTTCTGCGTGTGCACATCTTGCACGAGTGAACTCTCTATACAACTTTGTTACTTTCTCAAAATATTCTAAAACTGTGATGTGAACCTGGGAAAAAAAACAACCAAATTGGTATCACATGATATGTCAAGATGATGATTGATTTAAGAGGCGTGCATGGTGAGATGATTAATTATCACTTATCAGTTAGATATTTACATGGTGTCTAAGCGGCTTAGCAACCTTTGTAATCAATGTTCCTAGGAACACCAATCAAAATACAAAAAAAATATATATATATATATATTCTTACCAAACTGACTATATTTGTGAATATAGATGTAGTTAGTGGGTTCTTATATGTAATAGTAGATTCAAAATCATATATATTATCATAACATAATTAGTGATTTAGCTAAACATGATTAATGAATTACCTAAATACAATGTGTTTTTTATTCTGCATGAACATAAACCTACTAGAAAAAGTCGTTTTTTTCGTTTTTTGTATAGCACTATGGTGGTGCTTATAGAAAGATAATAAAACGCTCGTTAATTTGATGAATTTTTTTTCTTAAAAATTGTCGTATAAAAAAAGTTACCAACGTTTAAAAATTGTGAAAGAATGTTAAAAAAGACAAAGATAAAAATATTAATAAACACATTTGAAATTTTAAAATAAAAGTTAATATTATTTTTATTTAAAATATAATTAAAAAAATACTTTTAAATAGAAATCAAAGGGTGTGAAGGCCTTTATATATATATATTATATATATATATATATATATATATATTATATATATATATATATATATATATATATATATATATATATATATAGGGGGAGGATAAAATGAAAACCCTCCTGAGTTAAAGAAACTTTAAAAACCTCATCTCAACCATTCATCCACTATCATCAATGGCTGATCTTTATTATTACCTTTAAACCTTTTCTTTTCAATAAAATATTTCTTAAAAAGTACAATAAGGGTAGTTTAGGAACATTGAATGTCAACTTTTACTTGAAAATTGTTGTTTTGTACTTGTGTCAGGACTTTTCCTTATACTCCATCATAACTTTATACACATACTTTCTCAGTCATATATTATTACATTTAAACATTTACCCTTTTACAACTTGTATGCTACAGGCTTTCCACTTAGTAACAACTTAATGTACTTATTTGTAACAACTTATCATATCTAGTTGTAACACCTAGGAAATTTTTATTTTATTATAGCAATTTATGTTACTTATTCAAGTGTAACAACTTATGTTACTTATTCAGACCTTCTTTAGATTTTTAACAATAATGTTACATGTCTAACTAGAAAAGTTTACAAATATAACTAGGACTATATAATTATAACCATAGCCATTTCATATTTGTAACAAGACATGTTACATAATTTTAACAATGTTAATAGTTTTCACATTGTACAAGACATGTTACATAAAAATAAACAACATTGTCTTTCATAAAAATACTATATGATAAATAAACAAGGTTACATTGTAACCAGACAAGTTACATAAGAAAAACCCCACTTTGTTCAATAAAAATAACAATTAGGAGTGTTGTTTTATAAATTGTAACATGATTACAATAAAATTTTAAAATAAATCAAAAACCCAAACCAAGATCTAACAAAATAGAAACTTGTGAAGGCTTAGAAGCATATTTATTTGACCAAACCCAAATAAAAAACCAATGTCGTTCTCACTCGCAACAGAACCCACAAATTTATTTGACCAAAGATAGATTACAAAACAACTCTAAAAAAGAAGATTACAAAACAAATACATAAAAAAAAATTACACTCATCTTCTTCACAGTCAGCCACAACACCCACTAACCAGCACCACCAACGTACACCTTGTTCATTCATTTGTTTTACAACCTATATAAAACTTTTTGAATTAAA
This sequence comes from Ambrosia x helenae, assembly GCA_030844895.1. Lineage (NCBI taxonomy): Eukaryota > Viridiplantae > Streptophyta > Magnoliopsida > Asterales > Asteraceae > Ambrosia > Ambrosia x helenae. Next base: position 58,472 of record JAUTDX010000941.1, read on the forward strand.
CAAAAAAAATAAAAGCATTAAAAGTCTCTGGATCGATAAGAAATATAAAATATTAACCATTTTATGAAATTAAAAGAAAATCTAAAAATGATTCGAATGAGTAACATGAAATATGACGATAAATAGATCATTTACAACATCTTTTATGTTGCTGACCACGAAAAAATCTTTATTCTTTATAACAAAGTTACAATAAAGGTTACCAAATAATCACAGACTGTTTTTTTTCCAGTGATCCACCCAAATTAGCAACTTTTTACTCACTAAAGTTTTTAACAAAAATTTTGGTTTGGAAAAGTAAAACTTAATCGAATATTACCCAAAAAATCAGAAACTGTTGGCAATACATTCACATTTCACGAAACCAAAAAAGTTGAAAAATTAGGTTTTTAACGACAATCTTGGTTTAAAAAGGAAAACATATTAAAAAATAACCTAAAAATATCAATAAATATTATTTACATAAAGCATGTAATAAAAGAAAGAAAGAACTTACCTAACCAGTTTTGATTGCTATGCTTTTTCCAAGAAGCACAAAATGTTCAACAAACCACTAAGGGATCAACAAATGAAGTTGAACAAACCCACTAACGGTAACAAAGGCTAGTTTTGTTTGGGGTTGTCGAAGGAGGTGGAAAACGGTGGTACGGTTACGATGGTGGAGGTGGTACAACGACGATTTGTCGGGTTAGGCATCTTCAGGCTTCACGGTGATGAAGGCAATGGTGTTTTTTGTTGTGTTACAGATTTGTAGTTGTACCAAAACCCAAAACAAAAAACCTAACTCACCACCATTGTTGTGTTACAGATCTGTGGTGAAGATGCATGGGTAGCTTTTTGGTGGGGGTATTAAGAAGAGAGAGATGGTGAAATAAGAAGAGAGAGAAAGTGAAATAAGAAGAGAGAGATATTCAGAAAAAAAAGTGTCTCAATTCTGACATCTCTGTAACAAAGAGAGAGAGAAATATGTACATTATTACAATATGCCAAAAGTGCCCTTCTAGGAGAGTTAAATGTTACATATGTGGCAGATTCTGAACCTTTCATTAGGTTTTTAAAGTTTCTTTAACTCAAGTGGGTTTCCTAGTTATACTTTCCCTATATATATATATATATATATATATATATATATATATATATATATATATATATATATATATATATATATATATATATATATATATATAGGGGATGGTTTAAAATGGAAACCACAAAAAGTTGAGAAAACCTTACAAACTCCATGTGAGCCATTGATCAAACAAGATGGAGGGTGTGGATTGAATCTAAATATTATAATACAATAAAGGACATTAAAGTAGGAGAGAGGTATGAGGAAGGGTAGTTGAGTAATTTGGCATGGGGTATGTGTTGGTTACTGCATGAAACTTCAGAACACGTCTAATCATTCCCTCTCTCTATCAATAACATCTCCCTCTCTCTTCTTGCTTATACAAACATCCCAAATTCAAATTATCGAGCCCTGTTCTCTCTTGTAAAGCATCCTACAAACAGTGTATTTTCATTACAAAGCAACATTCTTTGAAGAAACAACGAACAATCGTCAGTGATTACACATCAACGAAAGGATGAGATCGTTCATGTGGAGCATATCTTCGTTTAAACGACGGTTTGGTTCGAAGAAAAATTCAAAAAGGTAGGTGTTTAATGTTTTTATTTAGCATTACAACCATTAGCCACAACCATTATTATTTTCTATAAAACATTTGGGGTTCTCGAGTTGGGTGTAATAAATCTTTGAGTTTGGAGGTTTTTGAATTTGGAACAGTAGATATGTCCTGAATTGGGGGTTTTGGGATTTGTTTTTTATTCTTGTAAAATGACATGGTATGTTGTGAATGTGACACACTAATCGGAAATTAAAAGTTGAATACGTATATACTTTGTTTGAAACAGGAGGAAAAGAAAAGTTGTCATTTTGTCTGATGATACCACATCAAAAAGGCATGTTAAGCACAAGAGCAGATCAACTAGTGGCCATGAAGAAGCAAAACGTCAACTAGGTAGGTGTTACATACATTATGGATATTAATTAGGATATTTTGCTTTATAAATTATAGGTCTGTAATTATAGTGTGATGTGGTTGTATTTTTAGTTTTATTAATGAGGATGTATTATATATAAATGTTGTGATGGTAGATTATGATTCAGACACACCGCTTGTCAATTAAAGAGGTTGTGTAAAAGAGTCGTGAAAGATTGTCAGGATGCTGATCCCGGGCCATCTAGAGCGAAACCTTCAGATGATGACGAGGAAGGAGCAACATCCATTCAAGCATCGGCTGATAGTGATGCGGACTTTTCTGGTGCAGAAAAGAGTGATGATGATGAGTCGAGCGTGAAGGCGCATAAGGGTAAGGGTCGATATTAAGAATACATTGTCACAATATGTTATGTATAATGCTATGGTTTACTTGGGTAATTGGTGTCTTATGTGTGCAGCCGAGAGGCCTTCCTTCTTTTGTAACAGACGTCTTCGACAAGCGGCTAAAAATAAAGGTTTGTATTAAATGTTTTTTGGATACTTTTCCTGTTACGTGTGTAAATGAGTTTTAGATGTTCTTGTTTAGCAATATGGTTTTCCTGTATCCTGAATTATATGTTTTGCAAAAGCAGAAAAAAAGCTAGCATGTGAAGCAGTTCAAACCAGAGCAAAGAAAGGTTGGTTTTACAGTACATAATAAAAATGTTATTTACAATGCTATTTGTAGTAAATATGTAGGAACTTTTAATAGTTACATGTGTAACAGGTAAACAAGCCGTACCTGTGTATGATGTGTCATCAAGCTCGCCGGTTAGAATAACCCGATCAAAAGCACGAGCGATAGAGATATCATCTGAAAAACCAAGGGGCAGAAAAGTCGAACCAACAAAGCCAAATAAACGTAAGAGGGCGGAGAAAATGTTGAACGCTGGACTAGAGTCTCGTAAGAAGCGCAAAAGATCAAAGTTGAACGAGTGGCTGGGAATACGTACTAGATCATCACCAACACAGTTTACAAGGTGCATACAAATACTAAGTGACGAACAACGCCTAGCAGTGAAGGAAATGGGGTTCGGCGGCTGCTTAGTCTGAAAATGGATGGGATACCAGCGAAGTTAGGGCATTATGTTGTTGATAACTTTGACCCGGATAGTTTGGAGTTGACCTTGCCGTCTGTGACAATTGCCATTGATGCTGAGGTCGTGCACAAGATACTCGGTATTCCAATTGGAGGGGTGTCTTTCAATGTGCTGGAGTGTAGGGACGCGCATGATGAAGGGATATCTAACTGGAAGAAGAGGTACCCGCCGAGCAGATTTATATCTCCAAAGCAAATGGTTGATATGATTGAGAAAGAGTCCAATGGTGAGGATGATTTTAATTTTCGTATGGATTTTATGATGTGCTTCTATACGATCATGGTTGACTGCCACAAACAAGGGAGTTTGAAGGACAATATACTGGACTATCTGACGGATGACTTGGATTTTGGCGGGCTGGACTGGTGTGAGTTAGTAGTGGAGGTTCTAAGGAGTTGTAAAAATGGTTAGAGACGAGACAGTTTGGATCCACCTTTTACAGGCCCACTGACCTTTTTGACGGTAAATTATTTTTAACGTATGTTACATACTGACATAGTGTAGTATTAACAGTGTTTCTTTACTTGTATACAACATTTATTTTGCAGCTTTTATACGTGGATAGTTTTAAATGCAAAGGTATAGATATTGATTCGTCAATGCTTCCTATGAGTTTCTGGACATTCCAAAGGTTAAGAGAACGAGAAAGGATTGAAATAAAAGGAGGCGGTTTCGGAAGGGGTACTAAGAAACCGTTGACTTCGTACGAGGGTTTGAAGGTTGGATTAGAAGAACCAAGTATCAAGGTTTGTAACATGTTGTGTATTAGCTATGTACATTTCGTGTATTACATATAAATATTATACTAACAGGTAACGAATATTAAAAACAGGAAAGGGTAGCAAGTGTCGGGGATCTAGTAGATGTTTTGATTAAAACGAAAAAGAGGGTTGAATCGGTCATCTGCAAATTAGATGAGGAGTATCCAGGTAGAGAAGAAGTTGTGGCTGTCAAGTCTAGGTATGATGCTTTCATTAAAGACATGGTGAAGGCGAATGAGGCCGAAGCTGTTGCGTGTGTAAAAGCAGATGGAGAAATCTCCTCTGTTTTAGCAGCATTAAGTAAATGCAGCACCTTGGATGCAGGTAAGTTTTATGTTTATGACGAATATATAATTTGGTAAAGTTTAAATACATTGAATACCAACATTGAATATATGTATGTTACATCAGCAGAGAAGGCTGGACCAAGCAACCAGAAACAACTAGATGAGGATGATGGTGTTAGTTTGGGTAAATCGCCGCTGAACAAGTCGCCAGTTACATGTTCAAAAAACAAAAACGGTGATGCCGCGGTGGACGAGGGGGGGGGGGCATTTGAAAGCCCAATAGTAAGCCAATACAGAAAGATTCTGCATGACAGTGAAAAGCAAAAAAATGACGGACAAACAACAGGTGTGGTAGAAACGAAGGGCAGGAGATTTTCAAAAGTCAAGGTAAAAAAACACTATGCCACATTCCAATCATTAATAACATTGTGTTTGACTAGTTATGTCTTTAACATCTGTTAACAGGAAATGAAGATCTGGCCAAGAATTTAAACAGCAAATTTGCTGAGGTTAGTGAAGAGGGGAAACATGAGCAGCATGTAGCAGGACATTCAGGGGACCTACAACAAGAAGGTAAGCATAGTAGCAACGGTATGTTCTGTTACATACGCATAGTATTCAGATAAGTCAAGGTGTTGATTGTAATGTTATGTGGTTATGCAGATGTCGAGGCCAGCCGACAAGTTGTTGCGAATGTGTCAGACAATGTGGTACCAAATGACAATGAAGAGGAATTGCTGAACACACAAACGTTGGCAGCAACACAAAGCGAACAATTAGGTAAAAACTGGATTCTTGTTAATAAACATGTAAATCACGTAACAAAAATTCTCAAAATTGATTACATATGAAATGTGAATTAACTTTATACACGGGATAATATTGTTGTTTCAGAAACGGATGCGCCAACAAGTCAGATATTACACGAAGTGGTGAGCACACAAACATTGGCTTCAACGCAAAGCGAACCAACAGGTATGCCGTGGAATAGTATAAAATTGCTAATATATAGAATTGCGTTGAGATTGTTGTATGGTGACGTATGTTACGATATCTTAAGGCGGCGCTGTAAGGCCAGAAGAAGCTGCAGACGAGAGGAAAGTTGAATCAAGTGTGAACATTGGAGACACAAAAGCAGACGAACAAATGCAAGAGGATAAAACAGGTGAAGCAGAGGTGACCACGCTCAGCAATAATGAGTCAGGTATGATATTGTAAAATTTATAGGTACATGTATAGCTCATATGATATGATTGTGTTATAAGTTATGTTGATAATGTGAAGCAGGGTACGTAACAAACGCAAACGCTACAACAAATACAGTTCAGTCAGAGGGAAATGATGAACAGGGGCAACAACCTAAAACAGGTATTGTAAAGTCATTTGATTGTGTCGATAGTAAAGCAATTATGTAATGTGGGCGGATGCGGAATTGTCGTACAGGAGTACAGGTGCATACGGCAGAATCGAGTGATAGGGGCAAACAGGCTGGTGAAGCAGGGAAACAAAAAGAAGCAGGTACGATGAAAAACAAAAACTATATATGTTTAGAATACACAACAGGGTCGATAAATTATATTTGGTTAAACATTTGCAGGAATGACCTGGATATTTCCATATATGTCAACACCAGATGGCAACAATGCGCCAACGTTTAGCTTTGGCCTTACACAACCAGAACCAACAGATCCGGGAGAGTCGGGTTTGAATACAGTTCTTAAAATGTCAATACAAAAATGTTAGATAATTGTCTGCGTTTTAAACAGTTTTTAATGTCTATCTTACAGAAGATGTCACAATGACTCAAAAAATGGAATGTGGTTTGACAGACAAAGCAGGTGAATCAGGTATCAACTCTACATGTTACCAATGTTGAATCGATGGAACATATTACTCAGCTAACAAAAGTTGTGACATACGTTACAGGTTCTGGCGGTGCAGAAGTCAATGAAATAGTTGATGAGAAGGAGGTTGTTGGCTCAACAGGTTAGATTTATGCTGTTTTTCAAAGTATAAAATTATTAACATGTGTAATGATACAACTGTTTTTAATGTCTATCTTACAGAAGCTGTCACAATGGGTCAAAAAATGGAAGGTGTTCTGGAGGACCAACCAGGTGAAACAGGTATCAACTTTCCATGTTAACAATGTTGAACCGCTGGAACCGATTACTCACTTAACCATAGTTGTGACATACGTAACAGATTGTGCCGGAGTGGCTCCGAAGGCAAAACTTGATAAGAAGGAGGATGTCGGATCAACAGGTTAGATTTAGGCTATTTTTGGAGTGTTAAAAATGTTGAAATGTGTAGTCATACAACTGTTACATGTGTAACATTATTTTTATTTATATTAGGTGACACAGCCGTGGATGTGAGCAAGGCGCGTGGAAAGGCGAAAGCTGATGATGTTATAGGTTAGTTCATAACTAAAATTGTAATGTAATTTTAGTTTTCATACATATCTGCTGATAATACTTATTTTGGATATTTAGAAGCGGGTTGGGTTGGTGGATCACTATGTAATACAACACCGGTGTATCCGTTGGTGTCGCCCGTCAGTTCCTATGACGCACAGACTCAAGTTTACAATGAGTATGGGGTTGGTGTTAGCGTGGACGTAGATGAGGACAACATGACATTGGCAATGCGTCAATCAATGATTGCAAAGATGGATGCAACCAAGTGAAACCCCCTACGTGAAAGGAATGTCACCTATGTTCATAAGTCACCGTTTCACATAAGGGGGGTAGATTTGGGAGAGGGGGTCACAAAGGATGATGATGCGGTGTGGAACTTTGTTTACAGGGACGAGGATCCGTTGAATATGTTGTGTGGTTCTGAGGAAAGAAGGAGGGTAGCCATAAAAACCCGGTAATTAATTTGAAGATTGTATGTGTTAATAAGATGTTGACATGCTGTAACATGTGTAACATTTGTTGTTTGGTTTTATGATTTTTTGCAGTCTAGAGCGTGGGGAAGAGGTAAAAAATATAGACATACCAGCTGAGGAGATAGATAATGCCCTTGCCAAGTAAGACAATGGTTTTTTTTGGGAACTTATAAGACTGCTTCCTAAATCTTTCTTGGTTAAATGACAACAGTGAGGTGTTATTTAGAAGTTTATGTGACGTGGAAGCCACACGTAGCATGTTCAAAACGTTGAAGCCGGGGGAGCAGGTGATAGATGTGATTGTTGACTGTTGGGTGGATGTTTTAAACTACAAGGAGAGGTTGAAATCGGACGGCGCTCCTCTACGTTTGTTTGTAGGGACAAATGCAGTGGTACGTTATTTAAAATGCAAACATTGGGTTACATATGTTATGTAAGTGACAATGACAACTTCTTTTTATTTTGTTGACCAAAAAATTAGGTTCCATGGATGCTTAATGACAGAAAGTGTGATCCGGAAAGACGAACTTCACGGTTTTCAGCAGCGATGTTGGCTGCAGTGCCTCGGTATGAGAGCAACCGTGACTTCAAACGATATGATATCGTCTTTTTCCCGATCCTTGAAAGGGCCCACTTCTACTTATTGGTGTTTGAGCTGAAGAATATTGCCATAATGCTGATTGATAATGACAAAAAGCGAGGGAGACGAACATGCAAGGATCATCTTGACTTTCACAAAAAGGATACTGTAAACAAATATGTAAGTTTTTATAGATAATTTGAAAGGCTATATAATAAAACCTTGTTGATTTAAAACAATGTTTTTTACAGAAACACATGTTTGTGGAGTTCCTTAAAGCATCGAGCATCCGAAGGCTGGAAAGATCGGAGGGGCAGAAGTACATAGGTTGGATGTAGAGTGGGGCACATCTGGTAATGGGACGGATTGTGGTGTATACCTAATGAGACACATGGAGAGATTCATGGGCCTGCATGTACCGTTTGACTGCAAATTCAGTAAGCACTGGCGCGCTAAAGAAGGGGAGATCAATAAGCTGCGGTCCAAGTACACCGCACATATTCTGCGTTCACCGGTTAACACAAAGAAGGGTGAGGTGGAAGCAAGGGCACGCTTGAAGACACAACCTCCGATGTTGGTGTAGGTGTTTGATGAAAACTCTGTATGATGATTGTGTAGTGTTGGAACAGGTTTTTGGGTGGAGATACACTTATGGGGTCTGTAATATAACTTAACCTAACTTAACTAATATGGTCAATTGTCAAACGCCTAACTGTTTTAAGCAGGTAGTATGTTTTAAGCACATGTATTATGTTGCATATGTTAAACTGTTTTAAGCGGATAGTATATAAGAATCTTGCATACGATAATAGCTAGCAAAATTGTAAGGTAGTACATAAGAGATGGTTTATATGGTACTGAGGTGGCAAAACAACTGTTACATACATAACATAGATCCACACGGTCAGACTGACATACCCTACACGTCTTAAACAAACACATGAAAATAAAAACCTACATAAACTGTCTTCCACACGAAACGTACATAGACGAAAACACAAAAAAAAACACAGAACGACGAACCATGAGAATAAGTTGCCAACTCATGGCGAGAATGATCCATACTGCGCTTCCAGGCTCAGCTCTGACTCTTCGCTATCCTCGCCTTCCCAAGGGTTATAGCCTGCCCACCTAGCAAGGGTATTTGGTGAGTTTGGGCACAATGGACAACCGCAATACTCATGGTCGTACTCAACACCTGGACACTCCAAGTCTGATATTGGTACATCCGTTTTTGTTACCGAGTACGCAGTTCCAACTGACGTCCCTCCATCAACATCCATCTTTTCATCGCCCGATGGTGTGTGAGTACTAGAACCATCTTCCATCATTGTCGTGTCACCGCCTTTGTTCGCTAGTGTTTGATCATTGGTTGCAGTAACATGTTTCGAACCATCAATGGCTTGACGTTCGGTACGCTCCAATAAAGCCCAAAAATCAGTTACTTTTGAAGTGACCTCCTGATCGACGTCGATCTTCTGTCGCTTGGCTGCATGAGGGTTTGAAGGAGTATCCATTTGGAAAAAGTGTTTATTTTGGTAAGTTGGGAACACTATTATTATGGAACTTCAATCTACTTAGAAAATGGGTTATAAAAATGAAGTTAAATGATGGGTGGTTGGGGTTATTTAATTTGAGTTTAATGGTATACTTTGCTTTATGTCAAATCAATATTGAGTTGTTGGGTGATAAACTTGAATTTATATTTTATTCTCTTCATGTGGTATATAATGTCTATCATTATTTTATTACATTTTGGTACTTCTCTTCCCTACAAAATCTACTACACATGGTCAAACAGTTCCTGTCCATGGGCCCACACCCAGGGATGTGTAATATAATAATAACCATGTCAGTGGAGATTCTGTGTTGCATATGTTACCAATATTGGGTAAAGTAAAACACATAACCTAATAAAAACAACGCACCACATCGTAGGCCCACATTGTATATTACAAAACCAAAAACATCATGTCTGGTGGGTGAGCATCATACATAAACAAGTCAAATATCAAAAAAACATAGAAGTAGCTGGGGAACAACAAAACATGAACATGTGGCAACCATGTTACACACGTAACAAAGAAAAGGGACATCAGATGTTTCTAACTGTTACCGGAGTCCAACATGGTTCAAAAAGCAGAGATTAGTAATGCTGCCCCATCAACTGCCATCCACTTGTTTTACGCTTTCCCGGCCTTTGCCGTTGCCTCCTTGGCCCTCTTCATCGCAGCAACCTTCTCACAATTCCTTGCATCATGATCTGTGACATATTGGTGGCAGTTGTTGCATAAGCGTGGGGCCTTAGGCATTTTGGGACGCTTTGTGCTGGCCTTCTCACCAGCTCCCGATAGTCTGCGAGTTTTACCACAACCCTTGTTGCGTGCCACATCAGGATTCTCAACCATGATTTCAGTATCAGCCGATTGCCCGATAATGTCTTCCACATCAGATTGAGACTGTTGATTCGGAGCGACAGAAATAGGTTCCCTGGATAACAAGTTCAGTTTCATAGATTTCAGCTGCTCAACCAAGTCCGCAAGCGCGCTTTGATCTGTTCGGGCAACATCAACACATTCACTTACAAGTTCAAGTATCTCATTCCTCAACAGAGAACCTGGATGAGTGTCAACACCATAACGGCCGGTGACGGCATACACATGTTTGGGTAGTGTGTCACGTAACCACCTGTCGACAACATATTGCTGGGGCATGCGGTCAACCTTATTAATCATGTAAACAGCAAAGACATGGCGGCAAAGGTAGCCAAGACGCATAAAACCTCGACATGAGCATTCAGCCGTTGAATCAGTTCTGTCAAAACGCACCTGCATCATTGTACCAAATGGTAAGACCTATGGAGTGCAACAAATATTAAGAATATGAACACTATAGGTGGTATATAAAAGCCAGATATGTTTCAGCAGATTGTCACGTGTTTTTCAACTAACTTGTTACACATGTAGCAACTAACTGGTTACACATGTAGCATAAATTATAGAAGCAACCTAATTCACAAGAACATTAAAGTTTTGACATCTGAAAACCTAACTCACAAAAAGTACAGAAAATCCAAAAACATGCAATATACTGCTTGGTACAAGTAAGTTGTTACTTATGTAGCATGAGATAGAACTAACAATAATATTTTAAGATTGGGCAGAAAACTTAAATGACAGGGAGTAATAATCAAAAAGACCTTCTTACAGAGTGGAACAACACATGTTACACATGTAGCAGCCTTTTTTAAAGCAGCTGTTGTTAAGATTATTAGCTGTTTTAACATTAAATACAAAAAACACAGGAAGTTGGAAAAATTAGTACCTGGTAAACGTTGGTAACATCACGACGCTTGTCGAGTTGTGTGACTGAAAAGACGGCCGGCATGTTCTCCTGTTCATCAACATTCGATATGTAGCACGAAAACTTGCCCTTCAAAATCTCCTTCTTAACTTCCTCGAATATAGTATTCGTGTACAGCGTAAACGCATGCTGCTCAATGTCTAAATCTGTAGACCCGAAAAAAAACAGTTGATGAAGTTTTGAACTCGGCAACACGCTGACGGTAACGTTGGCTATCAAGGCGGGACTCAAAACATAACATGAACTGAACTAGTGTGTGTGCACTAGTGGAGTTGACTTTGAAGGCACTGTTGGAACTCTCGCTTCTGGATGTAGTCTTCATCAAGCATGACATTGGAATCTCCCTGAAGTACGCCGGCACCCACAATTCCTTGATTGCAAACATATCGCTCAACCACTGGTTTTCTTCAAGACCAAATGTCTCTAGCAGCGCATTCCATCGAGATTCAAAGGTTGAAGGTTTTATGAAAATGTTCCACACCAATTTATGAATGCACGACCGAAATTCAGTGTTGGCTAAAACATCTCCAGCAACCTAGGTACAAAGCATAAATAAAGGTAGGACATTATAAACATATGCGTGAGGAAGTTAATATAAGTTAACCACAGAACATGGGTGCCTACATAACATTACCTTGTTGGGTAGTTTTTTCATTATATGCCACATACATAGTCTGTGGCGAGCCTCACTGAAAACTTGTGGTACAGCCTGCATCATGGACGGGTCTTGGTCAGTCAACACAAGCCTGGGCTGTGAACCATGAGCTTTTAAAAAACTTTCAAGCAACCACACGTAGGAATCAATGGTTTCATTAACTATCAAGCATGCACCAAAGGTCACACACTGCTTGTGGTGGTCCACACCAGTGAAAGGGACAAATATCATGTTGTACCTGGAAATTATAATAATGAGTAGATTGTTATTTACGTATGTTAAGTAGTGAAAAATGCAAAACAGATAATCTGTAACGCACGTTAAGGTAACTTACTTGTTTGTGTTGTATGTTGCATCAAACGACACAACGTCACCGAAGGCCTTATAATTCAATTTTGAAATTTCATCAGCCCAAAAAACAGAGTGCAGCTTACCATCGCGTACCACAAAGTCATAAAAAAAGTCTGGCAAATTTTCAAGCCGATCACGCAAGCGGTCAAGGAATAAAGACGAGTCCCTCTCGCCAATAAAAATCCGAAGGTCCTTACTAAAGTTCTTGAAATCAGAAGCAGTTCCATGGACATTATGGTGTCCACCTTTAAGAGACACTAAGTACCGATGAGCTTTCAAAGGTCCAACTCGGTTTAGAGACATGTTATGAATAAACTGCTTGGTCGAGAAAGAAAGTTTACGAGAAATCTTAGTAAGGTCAATGTTATTTTTATCCCATAGCTGATGGTTATGAACATCATTGAAACGAATCACTTTAAACAACGAACCCCCACAAGTGATTGACAATAACACATGGGCTTGGCAGTTTGAAAGGCTGAACGTCGATTTACGGGGTTTAACAGAAGATTCAACTAAAGTGTCAAAGGTTTTGTTAAATTGAGGTTTACCGTATTTGCAACAACGGATATACTTATGTGTGGGTTCCCCCATCCAATTCTTGGTTTGTCCCTTCTTAGGTGAAAAACCGGCCTGCTCTGCATATTCTTCATACATTGACATTGCAGCCTCAAACGTCGGGAAAGTCTGACCAATAGCAGGCAAATACCGGGGACTGACATTGGGGATCCAGAATTGGGTGCCATTGGGGGTTGAAATAACATAGTACGGCTCCCTGTCTTCATTTGCATCTGTTAAGTAAAAACATATTAGATTTCTATATTTACGTTTGATCATGTTAACTTTAGCCATCTTTGCAAGGCTGTGTTACACACGTTAGAATTATATATGTTCTTTTATTATGTTGTACTTAAAATATATTAGACACGAAAACAGTTACCAAAAATATATTTTTTTTATCAAAATCTTGATACAAAAAAGGTCTACAAAAACAGCAGATATGTAACACATGTAACATATATAATGTAGATTCTTTCCCAAAATGGCTATCACCATGTACATAATCATGCTCTGTTCCTGATAACTAAAGTGAATCTTTGGAAAAAGTTGCTTACCAAACTCAACCCCTGCATGTACATTTTCATTTGGTCCTCTTTGATTCACATCAACAGGCTCCACTCCATCAACATTCCCAAACAAAGATGAGGACCCAGATGAGGAGCCAGCAGTAAAGCCTGTAAACAACAAAAAAATAAAAAACCTTATAAACCACAATAAAAAAAATAACTTTGATGATGGTAGTATGAAACCGAATATAAAACATACTAACACTATGTAACCATGTTAAAGAAAAAATATAATCATCACCAGACAATAAGTAATGATCACTATAATGCTCTGTTTCTGATCATCGGTTTTTATGAATATAAAACCCTATGATCATAAACACACAATAACTAATGATCAGTAAACATACAACCACAGTACTACAACATACTAAGCTAGCCTACTAGATCATCGGCGTTAAAAAAAACAGGTACAAACCTTCGGAACCAGAATCATGCTCTGTTTCTGATACAGGAGAGGAACTTGAAACATAATCAGGCGCTGCATGGTTATTGAGAGAATCAACGAACATTAAATGTGGATTCAATGGAGGATTCGATTCCATCGCATGAATCACTTAATGAGGAAAGAAGTAGATTCAAACGAAGTTAATGAGAGAGTGAGAGAGTAGATTATTAATGGTGAAAAGGGGTAAGTAATAATAATCAGGAGAGAGAGAGAGAGTACTTGACTTTTGAACCATCTAGTACTAATTATGTCAGTAAATGGCTAATCAAAGGAGAAGCAAAATGACTAAATTAACCTTTCCCTCCTAAACAAAGATTAGTGATGTGGATTAATGAGAACCACTAGTTGGGTTTCCGGGAGTTTTCTCGTTTTAGAGGGTTTCTCTATACCTTTAGCCTATATATATATATATATATGCGCCAATTATAAAATGAAAACCTTGATGAGTTGAGTAACTTCAAAAACCCAAATGAAAGACTTAGATGAAGCCACGTATGTTACAATCCTCTATCTTTGGAGGGCAATTGTGGCATAACACATTTATTTCCAAATCTTATTTTCCCATCTCTCTATATTTTCAGATTTCCCTATACTTTGATTGTCATTTTAATAAACAATAACTAGGATTCTATTACCCCCGTGCTTCGCAGCGGGAGCTCCTGTTGCGTTGAGTGTTTGGCGGACGTTAAAGAATGCGCGTCGCTGTGGGAGCTACTATTGCGTGGAGGGTTTCGTGGGCATAAAAGATAATATTAAGTGACTGTTATTCTCGCGTGGGCTTCAAAAAATACTCGCGGCTAAAAAGCTAAAAGTTTGGCCAAAGTGCAATACAAGTTTAAAAAAGTTGGGTGGTCACAGTTTGAAATCCTAAAAGCTAAAAGTTTGGTGGTCAAAGTTTTAAATTCTAAAAGTTTGGTAGTCAAAGTTTTAAATCCTAGAAGCTAAAAGTTTGGTGGTCAAATTGGAAGAAAATAAAGTTAAGTTAAAAGTTAGTGGTCAAAGTTTTAAATCCTAAAAGCTAAAAGTTTGTTGGTCTAAGTTTGGTGGTCAAGTTAGAAGAAAATAAAGTTAACCTAAAAGTTAGTGACAGAAAATAAAGTTACCTTAAAAGTCAGTGGCCAATATATATATTAAAACAAAGACACTATTGAAGTGTCTTTGTATTAATATATAGATAATAATGATCGGAAGAGGGTTGGTGTTGAGGTGTACGAAGACGAGGTGTACGACAGCGACGGGGTGAACAAATGTTTTATAGAGATAACTTGAAACAATATTTTTTTTATGTTTTTGTTGTCGTGTTAATAATGAATGATGTATTGTAAAATACATCTATTTCCAGTGTATAGTTTGTCAGTTTTCGAGTCGTTTAGATAGTATTTTTAATAGTTTTAGGGTTGTCATTGTTTATTTTATTTATTTTAGGTCTTTATAGATTTTTATTAGTTTTTGGTCTTTTTTAGTGTTTATCTATTTTATTTTATATTTTGTAGGTGTTCATGGACGTTGGAACGTAAACGAGCAACTTTGATCAAGTCAAGAACACCCGAGTCTAGAGCACGATGTCATAATACTATATATATATATATATATTAATAGTATAATAATAATAATATAATAATAATAATAATATATAATGGACTTTTAAGTCCATGTTGAGTTTACGTAATAGAAAAAAAAAAGCCCAACTAAGGAGGAGGGCTCCATAATATTATTCTTGGGGATCGAAGATTAGGAGGTGGCAAATATTATAAAAGAGAACTTCGATAACAGAGGTTATTATTCGGAGGGGGCCGCCACTAATTCTGGGAGGAAGACACCAGGAGCCGCTAACTGGTTGGAGGGGAATATTATTATATTCGAAGGACACAACTGCTTTATATTATTCCAAGACAACGGCAGCGAATTGGTGACAGGAGCAGAACAACAAATATTATTAGGGAGGCAAGCCAAGGGTTCAAGGTTCTAAGCTTTGGGAGGTGGTATTCGGGTGTCAATCATTCGGTTCCTTCGTTTCTTTATTATCTTTATTCTTGACAATGATTGCTGAACTTTTATTTGTTTTTGTTTTTCTTTTCAAGATGATTATTGGCTAAAACTAGACTAAGACAAATAACTATGTTCTGATTTGATTTTTTTTATGGTTTTTGGAACGTGTTTTGAATTTATGATTCAGTAAAGATTTTGATTTCTCTAGATCTGCTGTATATGCGTATCTATTATTTTTTGATTGTCACTTATTCACTCCACTTGCACTTTTGTGAATGTCTTTCATGTATGAGTGCTAGTTAGGTTGCAGACTTTGTGTAGCAACTAGTTTATGGTCAATAATCGCGAGTTTACCATAGGAGTGATATTTGGTGGTTAGAAGATTTCAGGTATTCTTCCAAGTTCAATAGCTGTGAGGTGAGGGCTTGTTGGTATGTCTAGGTTGTTAGATTGCTAGGTTAGAGGCTTTGTGAGAAGATCTACCTAGTTTCCCTTTCAATTCTTGCGTATCAAGTTAGATCTAGGCTTCAATAATTACCCCTTGCACCTAGTGTAGTGAGGCTTTCGCGCTGTGAGGTAGATTGTCTAGCGGGTACTCGATCATAAGAGTTAGATAACCTGTGAGGGTAGGTACTCCAACCGGTAGTTTAACAGCACAACAATATTCTAGGGTTTCCCCTTGAGAAGGGTCGAGGGTGTCTAGTTTATTCTTGATGTTTAGTATTTTAAGATCCCGGTTCCAAATCAGTTCCATAACCATAGAAACTTATCAGGCATAGTTAGGAGTCTGGTCTAGGTAGTGTCTTGTCATCATCTGAATTCATCTCAGTAAGTTCTCATCTTTAGTTCAGTTTAGTTAACCTTAGGTAATTTTTATTTTATTGCAATTTATTTTTCAGTAAAACCCCCCTTTGAAATAATAAATTAATTTAATTAGTATTTAGGATAAGTAATCGAGTCTAGTTTTCGTTTCCATTAGAGTCTCGTGGGTTCGATATCCGGACTTACTTTAGCTATACTAGAGTCGATAGGTTCACTTGCCTGTCAGTAGTTTAGTTTTAGAAAGTCTAGAGTATTACTTAGTGTCTAGTTTTAGGTTTAATTTAGTTATTTTTATTAAACTACTTTTAGCACATCAAGTTTTTGGCGCCGTTGCCGGGGACTCTTGGCGATTGCGTTTACTAGATTTGATTATACTTATCTGCCATATCTGTGCTACGTGTGTTTTGTTTTGAGTTTGTCTTTTTGTATAGTGAGTAATAGGAGTCTAATTTTATATGTCTTTTATTTCTTCTGAGTCTGTAAATATGTGTGAAATTGTGGAGGACCCCATTTTACCATTTTATGTCCACATTATGAGGGGTCCTCTGCACATTATTGTGCTAATTCCTTTGTGCAGCCGCAGCC
This sequence comes from Ambrosia x helenae, assembly GCA_030844895.1. NCBI lineage: Eukaryota > Viridiplantae > Streptophyta > Magnoliopsida > Asterales > Asteraceae > Ambrosia > Ambrosia x helenae. The sequence goes on from JAUTDX010000941.1 coordinate 75,472, forward strand.
ATATTACTCACAAGGTTGTCCTACATATTATTGTGATGACTCGTATCAGCAGCCACATTATAATAAGTTTTCTGGTCAGTTTTCTGGAAGAAATTCTTGTGAGAATAGTGGTAATGATTGGAGTAAAATAGAGAGTCTGTTGACACTATTAGTGGTAAAGATGAAAATACCCAGAAAATGTTAGCAGAGCACGACATCCTCCTGAAAAACCGACAGACTGCTATTTTAGATCTTCAACGAACATTAGAAGATATATCTAGGAGATTAGATGAAGAAGAAGAAAGAGAAAAGGTTCAGCAAGAGCAGCCGCCAAAAGTTGGTTATACATATGATGAGGAAGGCATCTACCTTGGGTACATGAACGCTCGAGGAGAGTTGTTCCCAACGTTTCCAGAAGAAGGGAAAGAGCCGATCATGGAATACGCTGATGAGTCAGATAAAGAAATCATCCCAGTCATGGAGACAAAAATGGACGTTGAAGTCCCACCTCCGGTGCCACAGGTTACTATATATGATTTTGGGAGTGACTCTGATGAAGAGGACGACGAAGAAGAGTGGGCGGCGTATCAGAGGTCATTTATGAAGAAAGAAGGGATTGAAGAAGAAGTGGAATTGAGAGATTCCATTGATATGATGTTTGGTGCAGAAGAAGACAATGAGATGGGTGAAAAGTTATTGTCTGAGGAAGATGAATTTTTAGATATGGAGTTAGAGGGTTTACCTGTTTATGAAGAAGTAAGGGAGTCTGATCCCAATGGGGATATAGCATACCTGGATGTCCTACTCGAAGGTGAACCAACAGACGTGACTGAGCCTGCACCAGATGAAAGAACTAAGTGTGGGGATCATCCCATGGAAATGGTGGTAGAAGAAGCGCACCATAGCTGGCCCGTGGTAATAGATGGAACTTCAAAATCAACAACACCACGGGAGAGGGCAAGGAAGAGAAAAAGAAAGGATCGGAATCGGAAGAGGATCAATGGCTGGCATGAGTTGGAGAAGAAGAAGCCAGTGAAAGTCAAGCACAATCAGTCTTCTTGCTACATGGCACGCATCCGGTTCAATCCAGGTAAGTTTAAATTTTGGTGGTCTGACCCGTTAAGAATGCTCAGTTTATTTTTCAATTCCACTAATAAATATTCAATTGTTAACGAGGACCGGGTAGAATTAAACGGGTTAGATCGGGTCCAGATAAAAGAGAAGCCCCCAGATAAAGTTTAAGTGTGGGGAGGCTCTGTAGAGTTGTAAATTTTTATTTATACTTATTTAATTTTTTTTCTCTAGCTTTTCATTTTTTTTATTTGTGGTCCGTCATTCGGTAGTGGTTCATAAGTTTTTATCTTTCTATGTTATCTTTGTTTTTGTGTCTTTGAGTCTGTTTGCAGTTTGCGTGTTTGCTTGGGTAGAGGAATTTTACCATGAGCGGATCCCATGTATTATCTTTATATATATTATGAGTGGGATTTTTTGTAGATGTTTGGGTAATAAAAAAGAATTTTTCTTAAAAAAAAAAAAGTAATTAACCTTCTGTGAAAAAAGACTTTTCACGTAATGTGAGGAGTCTGGGCTGACCTGTTCGCCTCATGCGACCAGCTATTACCCCGGAAAGTTATATTTTTTTCGCTTGCAATGCGTGTTGTGATCACCAGTGTCCTTCACGTTGAGCGAGAACCAGAATTTTTTTTTCTTCTTCTACCCATTTAGTTCTACCACCATTTACCGCCATTTGGCCAAGCAGTACGTCTTCTTGTTTGTTGTTATATTATGAGTCTAAGTTAGTAGTTTGAATCTTTATATTTTTGTGTGGTTCGGTATTATGCTCGGGTTTTGTTTATTTCGTTTGCGCAGGTTTGGATTGCACCGCCCGTACTCAATCTCCATTCGGGTGATTCCAGAGCTGTTATTATTTATCAAGGCAACCCGAGAGTATACCATTGTGTCAGAGGCGATCGCGAATGAAATGCTATACGATCGAGCTGGATTGGACTAGAGTTTTGGAGCTTACGAAGAAAAATTAACCAGCTAAGTCCTTTTCAATTTGCCTCTGTCCTTTTATTTTTGTATTTGGAATTTTATTTTTGTTTTGAGTTGTTTTCTATTCCTACATTGAGGGCAATGTAGAGTTTAAGTGTGGGGATGGGAAACTGTAGTTTAGTCTGTATATAGAGTCGTTTGGAGTCAAAAAATTAAAAAAAAATTAATAAATTAAAAAAATGTCCCTGATTTTGAAGTTTGCATTATATAAAATATGGAAGATGATAGGTAAAGTTAGGTGTCCGGTTTTCAAATAGTATGTATAATAAGAGATTAAAATTGATTGAAAACGTGTCTGATTTGGGATATGTGGGTAGGCTTGGCCGGTAGAAAGGTTTCCTTTGAAAAGTAATAAATTAATTATGTTAGGCTATTTTTGTGGGTTCTCATCTAGGAGAAACGGGGAGACCGAAACCGCCAAAAATAGTATAAGAAGCACCGTTATAAGTAGAAAACCGTTAGAATTTCTAATCTCTTAAAAAAAATAAAAAAATAAAAATTAGAAATCAAAGCAAAAATGCTGAAGCTTAAGGTGCCTGGTCACTGGGATAGCGACTTGGATTGGCCACACCCTCTGAGTTAAGTATGCTAAGATTAAAAAAAAAAATACTGACGCTTATGGTGCCTGGCCACTGGGATAGCGACTTGGATTGGTCACGCCCTCTGAGTTAAGTATGCCGAAAAAAAAAGTGATTTTAAATTCTCTTGGTTTTCTGCATAAGACGGTTGGAAAATGGTCAATTGGTCGTTCCTTTAGCTTCATAAGCTTGAGGCGGGATTAGGAGGAACTGTGGCTTCCTTAGAGTGAGACCCTAGGTAGACTAACTCACATGAACTTAACATAAATAAAAAGGGGGCTTGGAAACCGGTTTGAGTTTAAGAGGATCAGTATACCTGCAATCGCAATCAACACGTTAGTAAATTATAAATTAAGTAACCTATGTTTTGAAATCGGATGTAAGCCTAACTGTGATTCCATAGCATAATTCTTTTTCAGGGACGAAAAAAAGATAAGTGGGGGATATTTGATGTATTGTAAAATACATCTATTTCCAGTGTATAGTTTGTCAGTTTTCGAGTCGTTTAGATAGTATTTTTAATAGTATTAGGGTTGTCATTGTTTTATTTTATTTATTTTAGGTCTTTATAGATTTCTATTAGTTTTTGTCTTTTTTAGTGTTTATCTATTTTATTTTATATTTTGTAGGTGTTTATGGACGTTGGAGCGTAAACGAGCAACTTTGATCAAGTCAAGAACACCGAGTCTAGAGCACGATGTCATAATACTATATATATATATATATATATATTATATATATATATATATATATATATATATATTAATAGTATAATAATAATAATAATAATAATAATAATATAATAATAATAATAATAATGGACTTTTAAGTCCATGTTGAGTTTACGTAATAGAAAAAAAAAGCCCAACTAAGGAGGAGGGCTCCATAATATTATTCTTGGGATCGAAGATTAGGAGGTGGCAAATATTATAAAGAGAACTTCGATAACAGAGGTTATTATTCGGAGGGGCCGCCACTAATCTGGGAGGAAGACACCAGGAGCCGCTAACTGGGTGGAGGGGAATATTATTATATTCGAAGGACACAACTGCTTTATATTATTCCCAAGACAACGGCAGCGAATTGGCGACAGGAGCAGAACAACAAATATTATTAGGGAGGCAAGCCAAGGGTTGAAGGTTCTAAGCTTTGGGAGGTGGTATTCGGGTGTCAATCATTCGGTTCCTTCGTTTCTTTATTATCTTTATTCTTAACAATGATTGCTGAACTTTTATTTGTTTTTGTTTTTCTTTTCAAGATGATTATTGGCTAAAACTTTTATAGCTACCTAGACTAAGACAAATAACTATGTTCTGATTTGATTTTTTTTATGGTTTTTGGAACGTGTTTTGAATTTATGATTCAGTAAAGATTTTGATTTCTCTAGATCTGGTGTATATGCATATCTATTATTTTTTGATTGTCACTTATTCACTCCACTTGCACTTTTGTGAATGTCTTTCATGTATGAGTGCTAGTTAGGTTGCAGACTTTGTGTAGCAACTAGTTTATGGTCAATAATCGCGAGTTTACCATAGGAGTGATATTTGGTGGTTAGAAGATTTCAGGTATTCTTCCAAGTTCAATAGCTGTGAGGTGAGGGCTTGTTGGTATGTCTAAGTTGTTAGATTGCTAGGTTAGAGGCTTTGTGAGAAGATCTACCTAGTTTCCCTTTCAATTCTTGCGTATCAAGTTAGATCTAGGCTTCAATAATTACCCCTTGCACCTAGTGTAGTGAGGCTTTCGCGCTGTGAGGTAGATTGTCTAGCGGGTACTCGATCATAAGAGTTAGATAACCTGTGAGGGTAGGTACTCCAACCGGTAGTTTAACAGCACAACAATATTCTAGGGTTTCCCTTGAGAAGGGTCGAGGGTGTCTAGTTTATTCTTGATGTTTAGTATTTTAAGATCCCGGTTCCAAATCAGTTCCATAACCATAGAAACTTATCAGGCATAGTTAGGAGTCTGGTCTAGGTAGTGTCTTGTCATCATCTGAATTCATCTCAGTTAAGTTCTCATCTTTAGTTCATTTTAGTTAACCTTAGGTAATTTTTATTTTATTGCAATTTATTTTTCAGTAAAACCCCCCTTTGAAATAATAAATTAATTTAATCAGTATTTAGGATAAGTAATCGAGTCTAGTTTTCGTTTTCCATTAGAGTCTCGTGGGTTCGATATCCGGACTTACTTTAGCTATACTAGAGTCGATAGGTTCACTTGCCTGTCAGTATTTTAGTTTAGAGAGTCTAGAGTATTACTTAGTGTCTAGTTTTAGGTTTAATTTAGTTATTTTTATTAAACTACTTTTAGCACATCAATGAACAGGGATGTCGCCAATGCAATTTGAAACATTTTTATATACGTTGTTTTTGAAAGAAAATGGGAAACAACTTTTCTTTATTATTTTTTTACAAAGAAGTTATCTTGACATTTAAGGTATTTTAACTTATTTGTTTTTTTTTACAAAGAAGTTATCTTGACTTAAAGTTTTTAATCCTCACTTGTGGATTTTGTGTTCATTGCTAATTCTTCAACTATTATTGTTTACCCAGTTACATATTTAGTTTGGTTTTGATGAAGGTGGAGATAGCTTTGGAGGATTCACAAATCTGGGTGTCAAAGAAGATCAGAAGGAACAGACGTGTGTTGAAGAAGAACAATGGGTTTTTTTTAGTGTTTTTTGTCAATTAACAAGAACAAGAACAGGAAAATGTAAAACATAATGCGTAAGACAATACGCTACACACGATTCGTAAGATACAATGCGTAAAACACAATGGGAAGGGGGTGGTTGGTGGTATCCCCACCGAAACTTCTCTTTAGGATAGAGCTAGTAATTTTACCTGTCGTACGTTACGGAGGTGTTAATGCATACATTAACTCAAATGTTATTAAACATCATTTTTCCTGATACCAAACGATAGTCTAAATCTCACACTCTAAAGGGCCAGTACACCCATGACTTATTTATTTAACCATATTTGGAAATATAAGCCTCTGCCCCGGCTCACATCCACCATGGTTCACAACCACCGTCGACCCTATATCCGGCATTATCGCACCTCTCAACTTCTTTCTTCTCTTCGATTTAGTTGGAGATAATCACCCTAGATACAACCAGCCGATCCGACCATTATACACATAAGTCGAACAGAGACGCCGACCTCGCCACTGCACTGACTGGTTTGGTCATCGAAATCCTGAATCGCAACCTTTACTTTAGCCGTCGTCGTCGTCGATCTTATAAGTTCGTTGTGCGAGTCCCGAATTACAAAACTTTCGGGGTGGCGACGATGCTTACAATGGTATGTTGGTGTTGGTTTGAAGCACCGATATAACACATGGACGCTAGCTCTAGCCTCTAATTTTTCCAAACCACCGAACTACCGAAGTACAGAAGAAAGGGTAATGCAAATAATGGTCAGGGGGCAGTTTGTCATTTGTTTTAAGAGGAGGGGTCGGTGGCGTAAAAAGCCACCGACATTGCAAAATAGGATAGAGATAATATGTTATTGGTGAGAAGAGTTATGAAAAAATATGTAATTGTCATATAAAACATCTGTTATATGATGTTTTCAAACTTGACAACATTAGTTCCATCTTAAAATAACATAGAGAGGAGAGAAAAGGAGAATAAAAAATGTACTTAAAAGCATGAAATGTGTCAGTGCACTTTGAACAGAGAGAAGCATGATATATTTGGTTGGACGATACTACCCTTTAAAACTTCAAAATGCATCTTTAATTTACATAAAAAGCTGCAGAAAATCTTGACCATAGATCACAAACAATGGATAGTTGTGATTGGGGTTTCATGGGTTTTCATAAGTGGGAAGGGTTTTCAAATTATCCCTCCCCTATATATATATATGGGTTAGGATAATTTGGAAACCCATCCTTATACGGTAAACTCTGGAAACTCTGGCTTCCCAATTTTAATATTTTTTTGAAAAAAAATAGGGCAAGTAATATACATGATTTTAAGCATTTTGGGCCAAAAAAAATAAAAAACGCCGAGTAGTTTTTTTTAAAAAAAATAAAAATTTTGACTAACACATGTTAAGCGAAAATAACAGGTGTTAACCATGTGTTTAATTATATGTTAACAGTAGACGTTTTTTATTGTTTTTAAAAAAACCGTTCGGCGCTTTTTTCGATTTTTTTGGCTCAAAATGCTTAAAAAATGTATATTACATACCCTAAAATTTTCATAAAAAAAGTCGGGAAGTTAGAGTTTCTAAAGTTTACCATATAACAAGGGTTTTCTCTATATACTTCCATTATATATATATATATATATAAATATATATATATATATAATATATATATAATATAGGGTGAGGTTCCTTTACAAAGGCAATATTTGGTGAGAAGTGTGAGAAGGATTAAAAATGATATGTAGGCATCATTTTTTGAACTTAGTCATGTTGTTTTGGATTGTTTTGCCTAGAAAAATACCAAACATAACAATTAAAACCGAAAACAATGTATTTTAGGCTTAAAAGTTAACACACCATGCTAAGAACATTAAGTAGTGTATTTTAAGTGTTAAGTAGTGTGTTTTAGCTGTTTTATAAATTTGATGACTATAATACATTGGATTGTGTTTTAGATTGTTGTGTTTGGTGTTTTTCAAGTAAAACAACCTAAAACATCATTCCTAAATCCAAAATATGATGCCTACATGCTAATTCTTAATCTTTCTCACACTTCTCACGAAATATGTCCTTTGTACATGCTAAGAACATTAAGTAGTGTGTTTTAAGTGTTAAATAGTGTGTTTTAGCTGTTTTATAAAATTTGATGACTATAATACATTGGATTGTGTTTTAGATTGTTGTGTTTGGTGTTTTTCAAGTTAAAACAACCTAAAACATCATTCCTAAATCCAAAATATGATGCCTACATGCTAATTCTTAATCCTTTTCGTTTATTATAAGTTAATAGCCAAAATCGTCCCTGAGGTTTGGTCATTTTTCCACTTCAGTCCACTGAAACCTTTTACATCTGGGTCCTTCAGTTTTACTTTTTTTTTGCCTTTCACAGCCACCACACCGGAACAAGCTTTCAATCCTAAACCCAAATTATCTAACATTCACCTTTGAAAATATATCCTCATAAACCACAGTTCACCACCACATCCTCCGCTTCCACCTCCTATTCAGCCACCAAACACAAAACCCACAAATGCTCAAATAATAAAAACCCAAAAAACCAACCTGTTTCTTTAATTCACTCTTTCTTGATGACAAAGCTGCGGACAACCTGGGTAATCAATCAAACCCTCCACTGCAACCACCGTCGACCACCACCCAACTTCTTTCACCACCACCGAACACCAAATCCACCAAATCCAACTTCTTCCACCACCAAATCCACAAGCGACGACCGTCATATCTAAAACACCTACCTCTACCACCGTTCCAATAACCAGGTTCATCTCCTTAACCGTACCCAACACCTTCTCCGCCGCACCCATCACACACCTACCTTCACCACTGTCGTTGTCCTCCTCTGTCGTATGCCGCCGTGTCAAGTGGTGGTGGAGACACCTTGTCTCTTCTTTGCTCTCTTTTTCTCTATCTCAGCTTCTCCCCCCTTCTCTCTCTCTCCCTCCCTCCCTCTCTCTATAGAGTTATGTGTGTGTGTGTTTATAAGAAAATGGTTTTTTTTAATTTAAAGTCTAAAACAAAAATACAAAATTTAAAAATAAAATAAAGTATACAAAATGCCCACGATTTCCTAGGTAAAAAGACAAAAATACCTCTCAACATAACGAGA